>CAVNYN010224520.1:0-12866 GCA_963692815.1 Nyctanthes arbor-tristis
AGAACCGAGTAAAATTTATTTCTTCAATCTTAAAGAGAAGAAATATTTCCAATCAAACGCTCTCCAAACCCTTCAAGATTGCCGTTGCGTGGGGTCGTCTCGTGGATGGTTGGTGATTTTGAACCAGAAATTAAATCCTTTTCTCCTGAATATTGTTTCTGAATCCATTCTTTCAGTCCCGGGAAAAGAAACTTCCCCCCATATTCAGAGCATTCGAGAGCTTGAGAATACAGAGTTCGAAGTTCACTACAAGTGTGAGAAGAATTCAATTAGTTATTCTTTGAAGAATCTTCAAGAATGGTTGATGGTGAAAGCGGTGTTGTCTGATAACCTGTCTTGCAACCCGAACTACTCGGTGATCACCATGTACAACTTGCATTGCAAGTCGAAGCTTGCTATTTGCAGGCAAGGAGATAGTAAATGGACCAGCCTTTATGGAGAACTCGACTCGTACTATGATATTGTAAGTCGGGATAATCTTCCTTGTGCACTCGGACACAGGCCTTCTGTCGAAATATAGGAATTGAATGGTTCTGCTTCAAGAAGCCAAATGATGGTCCAGGTTCTCTGTCCAAGAAATTTTACAGAATCCCATAAAAGAAATTTTACAGAATCCCATAAAAGATACCCTAAGGATCTTTATTCTTCTACATTGTATCTGGTCGTCTTACCAGAAAGTTGTTTCTCGTTGTTAGGCACATTGGGGAGTTTGTTAGGTACGATGGAGAGGTAGTTTACGAGGCAGATACTCTCACGAATTATTCACCCCAGCCTCTAATACGTCCTTACAGAACCGTTGCATTTGATATCTACAATCTCAACTTTCAACAGGAGAAATGGCTACAAGTGGAATCGTTGAAGGATGTCGCTTTATTCATTGGTGGAAATCACTCGGCCGCTCTATCTGTTAAGGAGTACCCTGAGTGCAAGGTTAATACAATTGACTTCACGGATGATTATTGGGATAGAATGGATGAAGATACCTATTATGGAGGTCATGATATGGGAGTTTTCAACTTGAAAGATGGAAATATCGAGGCAGTTTTCGACTGGGAACAAGAGAGATTTGAACCCTCACCCTTTTGGATTTTACCCAATTAGGTTAATTGTTGCAACCATGCATCAATCATTAAAAATATAGATTTCTATTACTCGTAAAATATGTAGTGCAGACAATTTATGTTTACTGTTTTCTAACACGCTATGGAATATAATACTGCATCTGAGAATGACATATACAAAACTGGGAGTCAATAAATGGAAAGGGACTATTGCAAAAAACCTTCCTCTTATTCCATCAAAAAGTCACTACTTTGCTGCCTGTAGATATATAAGCAGTAATAATAATAGCGTGAACGTAGTTGCTCTATCAGTACAACCAAGTTCAACATTATTCACCAAATATGATAACTGTTTGCCCCATCTCCATCCTCAACACCAGATGCAGGAGATCGCCCAACTTGCAAAATTGGAATAACTATACACGGCGTTTCTTAGGGAGACGACAGCCGTTGTGGGGTTTTCGGGTGGTGTCCTCGATGCATACAACTGGATCCAGATCACCCCGTGAATGAGTGTAGCCCTCTCTAAAGCTTAGAATGGCTTGCTTCTTTTTCTTAAAGTGTGTAAATCCATTCACTTTCATTACAACTGACTTCAGTCTCATCTCCCTAACCTTGCGTCCAATGTCTTCGGCTGCTGCTTCAGCGGAGTAACGTGAGACTTTACCGCCTTTTGTTGCTAACTTTCCAGCAGAAGTTCCCAATTTTTTGTTACCTTGAGAATCCGTAACAGTTATAAAAGTGTTGTTCCGCATTAGCTTTACATGGACGATGTCGGCATTTAGCTCAAGATGGGTCTGAGGAAGTGGTCTGCCCATTGAATTATTTCTATCTTCCTGAAGAATTCCCTCAAACCGATTGATCTAGTAGTCCTTCCTGCCTCAACCTCAAATTGAGTTCCAGAATGAATATATCTGCTGAGTCCCATAGCAAATGGAGTCACCATCTCCTGCACTTTCGGCATACCGAGCTTCACAGTCAAATTTCCCCAACTGATAACACATGGGTGTCGCTTTTGAAGTTTTCTGCACAACATGCACTATGGTATCAAGGAAAAGAATTTGACTGGATTGAATAGCAGAAATTCTTACTCAAGCAGCAAAGGAGAGTGCACCAACCTTTCCTCTCTTTTCTACGGTTATCGTTTAACTAGCTAACTAATTTATTATTTATTTTTCCAAAAATTATTTGGTTTGCACTCAGGCGTCAGGCCTATGCAATTCATTTATCTCTAGAACTTAAGGACGGGAAAGTGAAAACTTCTATTTATGGGATTGCAGTGACCCAGAGGCCTCTGCATATTGGGTGGATGGGGAGTCCATATTCCCAATAAAACATTCAAGATGGACATTTCCAGCGCTCAGCTTCAATGTCTCAAATCTCAATCAGTCAGTAAAAAACAGAGCAACCGGCAAGAAATAGCTACAGCAAAAGCATACATTAAATGGAACACAAATGTGCAACTTTGATTTCAAAAAACCAGTTTGACTTAAAAGGGCGAATTAAAAGTTTCCAAGCTTGAGCCAGAATCTAGGGACAGCCAGTGCTTAAATTAAGCAACGGCAACAAGGAATGATGAACCAAACACAAGAACTCGGATCCATCCTATTTCAAAAGCCCGCATGACCCCACTAGCATTACATTTTTGTTCCAAAATGACGATTAAGATTAGCCTTTATTATCTACGGAAAACCCATGTATTTTCTACTTGAATGTTTGGCATTTGAAGAAAATAACAATGGATTAGCATAAACAAGAAGGTTTTCCACAAAGGACATTCCCTTAGAAACTTATCAGTGACTAAACTGAAACAGTTGACTTGGTTAAGCTCTTTTGAAAAGAATTGAGTTTTGTAGCCAACACAGAAACTGACCTAAAATTTGTCTAAAGATCCATAGAAGTCGCTTGGCTTGAAGCTTGCAAGTGACATTCAAACAGGTGTAGGCGCGCGAAACATGCATAGTGGGGAATCACGAGAATTGAGGGCATACAAAAGACGCAGTGGGTAGTCCTATGAAGAATCAAGAAACTTCACAAAAAGGTGACACACAAATAGCATAGCACCAACAGCCAGGTGACTTGATTATCAAGGGCGTCCGTTATATCTGAATAGATAGTAAATCCCCAGTCAAGGCTCTTAAAATTTACAGTTAAGAGTTAATCGACTAGCGCAGCTTCTGCTATCGAATTCCCTGTCCGGCATCCTAACAGCTTCTTTATTTAACTGCGTTACATATAACTGCCAATGAATTTCACACAGGTATAGATATAAATCTATGGACAAACATCCGAAAATTCGAGGAAAGAACGAAAGCTCGCTTAAAGAACAGTTAAACATCTTACACAAAGTAGCAATCGTCACATAAGAAAACAAATCCATACGCGTAAACATTAACATAAACAGTAATTGAGTAGAAAAAAAAACCGACCTTTGTCGACACGGGAATTGTGCGGGTGCTGAGAGAACGCATGAAACGGTCGATCAAATCGGGGTCGAACCATTCGACAAGCTTGGCTGGACAGACATTTTCGGAAAACCATTTCTTGATTTTTGCTTCGTTGGCAGATTAGATTTTGGGTGAAACAGAGAGGCGATGGGTTAGGGTATCAGTATCAGTAGCAGTGCATGAAGTCGTAATACAATGAAATGAAAAGCGTTCTGGTAGGTTCCAAGGAAACGGCGTTTTTGTTTCATTTTCGAAAATTACACTTGTCCCAAAAGATTGCGTGAGCAACAAAAAAAAAAAAAAACTTCAATTTTGTCTGATGGTGTGAAATTTATCACTTTGGAATAATGTGTGGAAATAGCTAAAAATGATCTAACACTATATCTATGATATCATATGGTGTCATATGACTACATGACGTGTGTCAGGATACGTCACATAGTTATAATTTCATATGGTGTATGTTAATACACGTCACATGAGAATATGATACAATATAGTATCATAACACGTGGTGTTAGATCGGGACTACCCATTTGTTGGTCTCGCATAGTGAAAAATATTGATATAAATGGTCTTTAGCCACGTTGTAGTTCGAATATAAAAGCAATTATTTGGACAAGAATGGTTAGGTTTGGGATGGGCTTGTCACAAAATAAAGGTTGGTGATGAATTCTAATCTAGCATCATATGGTGCTATATGACTATATAGCTTACATTGGAACACGCTACATGAGAAATCACAATTATGTAGTCGCATTGATGTACGTCACCTAATCATATGATACCATACATATAATTCTATATTATTTTTACACAAATGGGTTCAATATGAAACTAGAATAGCATTCTCTCATCTTGTTTTACAGTTGAGTTATGCTATTTGAACAAAAAGTGGTAAAAAAAATTTAAACAAAACTTACTTTTAACACATTGCGTCACTTTTATATCAATGATAATCACATGGGCCGCATGTTATTTTTGTCATTTTTTTGTCTCTTCCTTCATTCAAATAGAATTATTCTTAACAGTTTTTCCACTTCTAGTTCTTCAATTGAACCGCTGCGAAATGGTCATATCAATTTGTAGCATTGATACCATTTATATGATCGCCAATGTATTAAACGTTAGACTAATATGTAACATGTCCCATATAATGTTAATTATCATTATCGTTGATTATTTGTGTTGTTGTATAGATATTATTAAGAGGGTTGGTTACATTTACAAATTACATGTAGGTTTGTCAAAAGTAGTAGGAGACTTGCAATTTCACCAAAATGATGAGACGAAAAGCTTTCGATTGCTGATTGCGCTCCACCTAAGTCCCGTTTCCAGTAACTTGAGTATACTGTGCGTTGGACATTATTTCATCCAACAAATCCCCAAGCCAAAGACTTCTTTCGGGAAATTTGGAGCCACTTACATTTCCCACTTCAAAACGTTCAAAATGCAAAGATAAAGGTGGCACAAATAGTTGCTGAGTTGGTGGCGGTGGTGGACCCAAAAACCCCCAAAAGCGGTGGTCGTTGAAGTCCAGCCACCAACTTGGTGGCGGCCTTTAACAAAAAGCGACACGCGGCGAGTCTACCGCTCCTCTTGCTCTCGCGCGTCACGAAGAGAGTATATTCTGTTTGGGAAGTTCCTCTTGTTCAAGTAAAGTGTTTTTCGTTTGGTTTGGGATACCACGTCACGTCATCGGTTGCGTACATGCAAAATCAACAATAGTCTTAAAAGTCATCTTCGGATTTTGTAAGCCGTCTAATTCTATTGCAAAAAATAGACAGAATGCTTATAAAAGTAGTATTGAATAGCTGCGTAATATATGAATTATTTCTATTTTAAAATAGAAATAAAATGTTAACTTAGGCTAAATGATGTTTTAGGACATTTCCACGGGGCTTTCCCTATTCCCCAAATATAGGAGAAACTAGAAATGGTAATGGGGCGGGTTCGGGGTGGGTATGCCTTCCCCCGTCCCCGCCCCATTCCCGCCCCGTACCCAATTAAATCGGGTACAGGGCGGGGTGATTCGGGGTGGGTACCAAAAAATACCCGTTACCCTCTCCCGTTAAGAAATAACTAAAAAAATATAAAAAAAATGTAATTAAAACTATATGAAAATCCATCTTAAGTATCATGTCAGTTTCATTTTTGGCATCTAAATTCGAAATTCCATAGAGAACAAAATATTTTTTTCAAAAAAAAAAGAGAGAGACCGGGTATTGGGGCGGGTTGATCGGGGCTGCCAAAACCCGTCCCCTCCCCGATAAGATTTCGGGGCGAAAAATTGCGCCCCTTACCCGCCCCGATACTTAACGGGGGAGGGGGGTAATATTCGCTCCATTCGGGGCGGGTACTCTCGAGTATCGGGTAATACCCGTCCCAGTGCCATTCCTAGGGAAACCATTGGAGCTCTCAGTGATTTCTCTTATATTTAGAGGAATCTATTTTCTTTTTATTTTTTATTTATTTTAATTGAATAAGAATATGAATAATATTTTTATTTAGTTAAAACTATACTTAGTTTGTATAATAATTATAATTAGTTAAGGTTAATAGTTTATATCTAGAAATGAATCAAATAAAGAATACCGTTGAGAAAAAAAAGAAAATCTTAATTATTAAATAACTCAAAAAATAAATGGCATTGTTTTAATAAATAAATGGTATTAATAAAAACACAAAAAAGTTGGAACTCAAAATTGAAATAATTAAGTGTTAAAAATTGAAATTAATTCAAAAATGGTATTGTTTTAATTAAGGTAATGGCATCTTTGTCAATAATATAGTGGCTTTTTTGTAATTATTAATCTTCTCCAAGTATGAGAAAGATGAATAATATCTCTCCCCCATATTGGAGCAAATCATCCCTCAAATTTGGAGGAATCCCCCTAAATATAGGGAACCATTGGAAATACTCTTAGGTAAGTTTATAAAGACAAGCTCTAACACGTACTTTGAAAAGTTGCATGCAGTATAAAGTGTTTGACTGTGAAGTTTGCTTTTTTCTAGAAGAGATTAAAGACGTCAACTAAAACAAATTAAGACTCGTTAACGATTTCCTAGTTGATTATATTCTTGTTTGTGGAAGATGTTTAAAATATCATGACACTGCCTATCTTGAATAATATTTTTACAAAAAAAGCTTTAAATATCATATAATAAAAATTTTAAAATTAAGATGTTATGGACTCCCTCCGTTATGGATATGTTTACTGTTTACGTTGTCACAAAGATTAACAAAAGCTCAATTAATTAATGTTGCTGGACAACATATTTTTCTAATATAACTTTTCATTTTGTTCTATTTTAATAATTTTATCTTATTGATAATAATGTACATTAAACTAAATATAGGTATATAATAAAACTAAGATTTCAAGTTTCAACTATATTTCAATGAAGAAAGTAACGTAGAACTCGGGGCAGAAAAAAGAATATAAGACTATTTTAGTTGGACAAAGTGAGTATTTAGCAACCAATACCAAATATTTAGGTACAAATTAACGTCCAATTACATACATATTTAGATTTATTATGTATTATGTATTTTTATTAAAATAAGCTTTTTATTTGCATTCTATATTAACAATAAAATCGAGTGAACTGAGTAGACTATTAATTTTTTATTCGTGAAGTGAAATAATAAATGGAAGAAATGATACAAATAAAGAAAATTATTAAGCTTAATTGTTACACTATATACTTTTCCGACAACATAACATTTATCAAACTTTCTTCAATATAAACGCAGAGTATTTAAATTTAAATATGTATAATAATTAGACTACTACTAATAGTAGTAATTTTTTACTATTCTCTCTGTCCGATTCTCTTTTTATTTTTCAAATAAATTAAGAAAATATAATTTAATATCATTGGAAATACACAATTTAATATATATCTCCTAATATATCATTTGACTTATTAAATTTTTCACTTTAGTTATTCTTTGTTATTAATTACTATACATCATAAATAAGAGTATTTTAGAAAAATTAAAAAAATTAACATAATTTGAGATGGATAAAAAAGAAATGAGGAATATCTTTTTAGACAGAGGGAGTAATAATTATTAGACTATAATTAGAAAGGTTAAAATAATCAAAAAGTGAGAGCGGGGGAGGTGGAAGAGTTGGAGCGGAAACCAAACAGCTCCTCTGGGATTTATTATCTATAATTACTAATAATTAATTAACCAATTAAATTATTCCAAAAATAAATTCCAACTTCAAAGTAGCCCTCCTTTCAATGCGAAGTCTCTCTCATACTCAAATTCTCAAAAGCAACAACACCTCTCACCTCTATCAGTATCAATTCCCCATTAGTTCTCAATCGTAATCCATCAGGTACACACAGTTATGCATACACCTCCGTGTTATTTTCGGTGTATATAAGTTTGTGTTGCATTTATATGCCTATGTGTACTCATGGTGAGCTTCCGGTGTTGAATTTAACTGGTTGTTTACTGTTTTTGACGAGTTTCGACCTCGATTTTAGTTATTGTTTTATAATCGGTACTCGCCGTTGAAGTGTCACCTATCGGAGCTGATAGCAGCTACGTTTTTGTTTGGTTAGTTTGTGTGACTCTATTTATATGTGTCCTGGGTATCTCATTGCTGTTTGAGGTTTTTAAGTGCTGAAAATATCGGTTGTACATTATCTTATATTTTTTTTCCGTGAAGCATTCTTTTATTGATTCGTTCTCTCGTGTTTAGTGAATCATAATCGTCTCTGTTTTGCTCTATTAGAGTTGTATTGTTTGGAATATTTTACGGAAGTCTTTATTTATTGAGAATTTTGACTGCTTATGTCAGATTTATTTACTGCATGGTGATGGTTTATGACTGAAAATATGAAAATATCTTTTAGGTGTTACATGGTTTGATCAATGAACCGTTTAGATCTTCTTAGTATGATTGTGGTCGTGGAATTTCAGTCAGCTTCATCAACTGTCCATGTCTCTTAGTATTTGTGTGGGACGGCCAGAATGATACCTAGCACTGTGTTTTTTCTGTTTGTGAAGGGGGAAAAAAACTTCTTCCATCATGTGATTCATCTGGAAGGACAACATGAGATCCTTTTTGCAATCACTGCTGCTATTGTCTTTATGCTGGTAGACAGGCGCCATTCTTTCTTGGGAACTAATTTGATTGACTTGATAATTCTTTTGTGACTATTAAGGAATAAGGATATCTTCTCCTCTTTTCTACTTACTTATCTTTTGAAATAAAACCTTCTTTATGTATAAAGGGAAAAATAAGGGTCTTAAGAACGATATAGCAGTATCCCTAGGTTACTCAGTACTAATCATCTTGGCAATGTCCCACTCTCACGAGATGATAATAGACTTGCCGTATCCCCAGAAAGTGCAAACCTAGAGGCTATTGGCTTCCAGAACATGCTGGCATGTATTGCAGTTGGACAAGGATGGATCTATTTGAATAGGAGTAACTAGTGATTAGCGACTGAAATTCATGAAACATCTTTGACTCCATTTTACAGTGTGGAATTTTAATTTAGAATTGTAGCCGGTACTCTTATAGTTTCAATATTCTGATTCCAATGACTCAATTTCACTTTGTCCTTTGAAAACATTGTGCAAAAGTCATAATGTAGTTCTTCTGCAGATTAGTCTTATTTGAAATCTCTTTCAAGCTTAACTGATTGAAGTTTGATTTCGTTACAAATTTCACAATGAAGTACCTTCCATGCTCACAATAGACTTTTAGTTTTTCTAATCATGCTGGTTCTGAGCAAAACGATTGGCACTCTCAAGCATCAGAATTTCTGGTTGAACTTGAAAAGTTAGACTGATTTTATTAACATTTGACATCGCATAGGCGAATAAGATGGAAGAGATGATGATACTACATGTTGTTTGATTCATTTTGTTAGCAACGATCAAAGCAATGCTTCTAATTCTCTTTTACCTTTGATAATGGTTTTTCTCTTTATGGGCATGATGATATTTTCTTTTCTTACATAGAGAAGAGAAAACAATGAGCAAAGTACCAGTAGCCAGGTGAGTTAGAAAGTATAATTCCACAGAGATGGGTGGCTGCTGTTGCTGTGAGTCTAAAACTGCTGAAATCAACAACTTACCACCTTTCTATCAAGTGAGTGCATCTCTTGATTCTACGTGATGTAGTTTTGTATCAATCTAATTTTATCTGAAGGTTCATCCAAAACGGGGGTTATGTCTGTGTTCTGTTTGAGACATCTCATAGTTTGCATTAAGTAATAATGCTGACATTGCATATTAGGTTTAGTTTCACAGGATCGATGCATATAGGTTTCATTTTGTATATATTTTCAAAGATGATATCTTTAATCAATAACAGTTTTTTACCTTTATGTCGGACTGCTAAAAATTAGATTTCGTGAAGAGAAGTATGTGATGGAGTATGGTAGTCTCCCCTCAAACTTCTGGTCACCAATGATAGAATGGCTTTTGCTGTTTATATTTTCCTCGATATCTGTAGCAAGTGCTCTGTCTTTCTTTTTCCTGACTTATTCCGAATTCCCAATGTTATTTTATAAGTGTTTCTTTTCTGGATCTAAAGTTTGAGAAATGATAGTTTGTTAATGTTATGATTAATGTGGTGAATACGAAGATTGATGTGCATGTTAATTTTTGCGTTTTTCAGTTAAACAATGTCATAATGGTTGATAGATAGCTTTACTCAAGTTTGCAGGGCTGTAATTTTATAGACCAAAGGGTCTCAGGGGAGTTCTGTAATTTCTTATTTTAAGTAATTGAATGAAGCCTGTTATATGACAGCATACAAGGATGGTTAACATGGTTTATTCTTGGCATGGTATCCAAGAATTGATATGTATTATAAATATTTAGCTTATTGTTGAATTCAATAAAGGGACAAAGATTGCAAGGAGATTCCTAATAGTTTCTTGAAAGTTTCAGAAGCAGCATGAGATGTTGCTGCAGAAAATGTCAAAATATGGAAGATAATTCTCAAGGTGCACCAGTTTATAAAGGCAAAAGTCAATATAGATTATCTAGGGTAAAAGTAATATATGCCTATTTAATTTTAGCTTATTTGCATAGCGTAGCATGACAATTGACAAGTATTTTATGTTAATGAAGAATGAAAGTAATTAACTTTCGGAACATTTCTCAAGAATATTGATATTCATTAATCTTTTCTCTGTTCCTTTACGGCAACATGAAGGGTCACCAGCAAACAACTTATGAAGTTCAAAATGATTTCTGTTCTTGACATGGTTATTGTCTGGAATCCTATGCAGATTAACAAATCTGCAACATGCTCATATTCTGATTTACTTTAGATTCAAGTTCAATCGATACTCTATGGCCTTAAGCACCTGTTCTCTACCAGATCTGTTGTGCATGCACGGATTTTAGAACTCTGCCTTTTGACACTCTTCCTTCAAGTGGTTAAACTTGGCAATTAGCAAACATTAGCATGTATATATTACTGTTGAAACATATATCTTTCAGGTGTTTGCTTGCTTGGTTTTATGTGTTCTGTATTATTTCTTCTCTTTCTAATCTGGTTCTCTTCCAAACCATTTATCTCACCATGAGAAATAATCTTGCTAGGACTCCTGTCAATTTCTTCTTCTAATATTGTTGAATCGTGCTTGCTTGTAGAATCCAAGAGTGTCAGAGGAGCATGAACCCCTGTCATCTCTCCGTGCAGTAGTATCCGGTCTCTCTACCGGGCTTTTGGTTGATCCAAATCTAGACACTTCTGTCCCGGATACTTACCGGCCACCGCCTGCCCCAATTCCTTATGAAACAGTTATAGGACACCCGTCTACTCCCGGGAACCGAGAAGGTACTGGGCAAAAGGGTGAAGTGGTTGGGCAAACCACACCCCCCACCGAGTCTATTGATCACACAAACTCTGTTAGCACATTGGATTCCGAAGTGAAGAACCCGGATTCTAATGAAAAGGTGCAAATCAATAATAATGAGTTGGAAGTCACAAAGCAAGTTGAGGATGAAAAAGCAGATACAGTCCGAAAGTCCATTGAAGTTGTTACTGCGTTAGAGGATGAGGAAGACGTTTGCCCCACTTGTCTTGAAGGTGAGGTCAAAATCATTAAGTGCCTATCTGATGTATTTGGTCTTGGAAAAACTAACACTGGTTTCTTGTGTCTCCTTGCAGAATATGACTCTGAAAACCCCAGAATTATTACCAAATGTTATCATAATTTTCACCTTGCTTGTATTCTCGAATGGATGGAAAGGAGTGAAACATGTCCAATTTGTGATCAGGTCTGCCCTGCACTATAATTGTTATTACTAACAATATGGTCTTTTACCATTAAAATTTATATTTTTTGTGGATGCAGACAATGGTTTTCAGCCCCGTCATCAGTTGATAGTTTCACTGTAGTCAGAGTCTCAGCTTTGGGGTACAGAGTGAGGTGGTGAACACACCGATTTTGGTTCCAGTGTCAATCGCTCAATTCCCTGTAGTTTGCTTGTTTTGTCTTTGGATAATCGGTTATTCTTTTGCTTTGGATTTCTATAGTTAGGGAAAAAAATCTAAAAGAAAGTTTAAAAAGGATGAAATATAATCATAGAAGTACATTGTTAATTTTACATCCTTGGTGTATATACACGCTACCCGGAAGGTTAAGAAGTTGCAAATTGGGAGCCAGGTTTTGAAATGAGTGGATAAAAATACAAACAGAAGAAAAATGCATTAGCTTTTTACCAGCTTGATTCTCCAGGTTTTCTGTTGCAAATACCAGCAACTGGGCCCTTCCCAAAGTTTTTGACAGCTTGTTTAGCAAAATATAGGTGAAAGGTGGGTGACAAGTTTGATTGGATTCATTTGTATGGTAAGGATTTTTGGATATCAATCTCACAGAGGAAATTACGAGGCATTAGATAGCATCTTTGATCTCTATCTTGTGTTTGCTTATCTGGATATTAGATAGGTTATTTGGACAAATTTTGGCTGAACTTTGTTAAATTCGACTAGTTTTTATAATAAGATTTATGTTTGAAAGTTTCAATTTAAGATTTGTATGAAGATGTCTTATGTTTAATTTGTTCGGCTGTTGTTATTCTTATGTTGCCGAGATATGCTACGATTTAAATCAAAATTGAATTTCGAAAAAATAATAATAATAATAAGTGTGTGGCTTGGCTTGGTTACAAAATCTTCAAACCTTGGTCTGATTTGAAAATTCACGAATCGTAATGGATTGTGTTAAAGCGTTCCAAGTTTGATGATGATGATGATGATGATGATGATGATGATTATTATTATTATTATTATTATTATTATTATTTATTTTTATTTTTTTTTTTTGTGGTTTTGGGAATTTGTTTTTTTTTTTGGGGGGGTGGGGG
>CAVNYN010224527.1:0-39757 GCA_963692815.1 Nyctanthes arbor-tristis
GCTCTCCTCGTAGAATCACTGCTCCAAATTTCACCCCAATACATCAATTTCCTTTCCAAGCCAAACCCAAGTTATAGTGCACTATTTCGGGGCCAGACGTAGTTCGAAACGTTGTCGTTCGCGCTTAGTCTAAGTTACATAACGTCACAGGTCAGACTGGACCTTTCCTTTAGAAAACTCATTTAAATGATCTAAACACTCTAAAAATATAAATAAGAATGTGGTAAGATAGAGTGTGCCAATTTACGGTCAATGTCGAATCGATTTGGGCTATCGCTGCACCCATGCCGCAACCTTTGTAACATGGTGGAATAGGCGCAGTGACTGTTCTCCGTGTTGAATCACTGCTCAAAATTTCACCCCAGTACATCAATTCCCTTTCCCAGCCAAACTCAAGTTATAGTGCACTATTTCGAGGCTGGACAGCAGTTCAAAACACCGTCGGTCACGCTTAATCTAAGTTACATAATGTCACAAGTCAGACTGGGCCTTTCCTTTGCAAAACTCGCTCAACTCTGATCCAAACGAACTAAACACCCTAAAAACATAAATAAGAATGTGGTCACATAGAGTGTGCCAAATAACGGATGATTTCAAATCGATTTGGGCTATCACTGCACCGATGCTGCGACGGTGGTAACGTAGCGGCATAGGTGCAGTGACGGCTCTCCGTATTGAATCACTGCTCCAAATTTCACCCCAATACATCAATTCCCTTTCCCAGTCAAAGCCATGTCATAGTCCACTATTTCAAGGCCCGACTGTTGCTTGAAACACCGTCGATCGCGCTCTTTGTCTATGTTACATAATGTCACAAGTCAGACTGGGCCTTTCCTTTTCAAAACGCGCTCAACTCTGATCTAAATGAACTAAACACCCTAAAAACATAAATGAGAAAATGGTCAGATAGAGTGTTCCAATTTACGGTCGATTTCGAATCGATTTGGGCTATCACTGCAGCCATGCCGCGACGGTGGTAACATAGCGACATAAGTGCATTGACGGCGTTCCGTGTGGAATCACTGCTCCAAATTTCACCCGAATACATCAATTCCCTTTCCCAGCCAAAGCCATGTCATGGTCCACTATTTCGAGGCCGGAGAGTTGTTCGAAACGCCGTCGGTCGCGCTTAGACTAGGTTACATAACGTCACAAGTCAGGTTGGGCCTTTGCTTGGCAAAACGCACTCAACACTAATCCAAATGAACTAAATACCCTAAAAACATAAATAAGCATGTGGTCGGATATAGCGTGCCAATTTACGGTCGATCTTTGTCTAAGTTACACAACGTCACAAGTCAAACTGGGCCTTTCCTTTGTTAAACGTGCTAAACTCTGATCCAAATGAACTATACACCCTAAAAGCATAAATAAGAAAGTGGTCGGATAGAGTGTTCCAATTTACAGTTGATTTCGAATCGATTTGGGCTATCACTGCACCCATGCCGCGATGGTGGTAACATAGCGGTGTAGGTGCGGAGATGGCTCTCCGTGTTGAATCACTACTACAAATTTCACCCCAATACCACAATTCCCTTTCCCAGCAAAACCATGCCATAGTTACGATCCAAATGAACTAAACACACTAAAAAGATAAATAAGAACGTGGATAGCTTGTGTGTTTCCAGTTACGATCGATTTCGTATCGATTTGGGCTATCACCACACCCATCCAGCGACGATGGTAACGTAGTGGCAAAAGTGCGGTGACGGCTCTCCGTGTTGAAACACTGCTCCAAATTTCACCCCAATACATCAATTACCTTTCCTAGCCAAACCCATGTTATAGTGCACTATTTCGAGCCCGGACAGTAGTTCGAAACGCCGTCGGTCGCGCTTAGTCTAAGTTACATAACTTCACAGGTCAGACCGGACCTTTCCTTTGCAAAACTCTCTCAACTCTGATCTAAATGAACTAAACACCCTAAAAGCATAAATAAGAACGTGGTCGGATAGAGTGTGCCCAGTTACGGTCAATTACAAATCGATTTGGACAATCACTGCACCCACACCGCGACAGCGGTAACATAGTGGTATAGGGGCAGTGGCAGCTCTCCTCGTAGAATCACTGCTCCAAATTTCACCCCAATACATCAATTCCCTTTCCCAGCCAAACCCAAGTTATAGTACACCATTTTGGGGCCAGACAGTAGTTCGAAACGCCGTCGTTCGCGCTTAGTCTAAGTTACATAACATCACAGGTTAGACAAGACCTTTCCTTTACAAAACTCACCCAACCCTGATCTAAATGATCTAAACACTCTAAAAATATAAATAAGAATGTGGTAAGATAGAGTGTGCCAATTTACGGTCAATGTCGAATCGATTTGGGCTATCGCTGCACCCATGCCGCGACGGTTGTAACATGGCGGCATTGGCGCAGTGACGGTTCTCCGTGTTAAATCACTTGTCCAAATTTCACCTCAATACATCAATGCCCTTTCCCAGCCAAACCCAAGCTATAGTACACTATTTCAGGGCCAGACAGTAGTTCGAAACGCCGTCGTTCACGCTAAGTCAAAGTTACATAACGTTACCAGTCAGACTGGGACTTTCCTTTGCAAAACTCACTCAACTCTGATCCAAATGAAATAAACACACTAAAAGCATAAATAAAAACGAGGTCGGATCGACTGTGTGAAGGTACGGTCGATTTTGAATCTATTTGGGCTATCACCACACCCATGCAGCGGCGATGGCAACGTAGCGGCAAAAGTGCAGTGACGGCTCTCTGTGTTGAATCACTGCTCCAAATATAACCCCAATACATCAATTACCTTTCCCAGCCAAACCCATGTTATAGTACACTATTTTGAGGCCGGACAGCAGTTCGAAACGCCGTCGGTCGCGCTTAGTCTAAGTTACATAACTTCACAGGTCAGACCGGACCTTTCCTTTCCAAAACTCACTCAACTCTGATCTAAATGAACTAAACACCCTTAAACCATAAATAAGAACGTGGTCGGACAGAGTGTGCCTTGTCACGGTCAATTTCAAATCGATTTGGACAATCACTGCACCCACACCGCGACGCCGGTAACATAGTCTTATAGGGGCAATGGCGGCTCTCCTCGTAGAATCACTGCTCCAAATTTCACCCCAATACATCAATTCCCTTTCCCAGCCAAACCCAAGTTATAGTGCACTATTTCGGGGCCAGACAGTAGTTCGAAACGCCGTCGTTTGCGCTTAGTCTAAGTTACATAACGTCACAGGTCAGACTGGACCTTTCCTTTACAAAACTCACTCAACCCTGATCTAAATGATCTAAACACTCTAAAAATATAAATAAGAATGTGGTGAGATAGAGTGTGCCAATTTACGGTCAATTTCGAATTGATTTGGGCTATCGCGGCACCAATGCCGCGACCGTTGTAACATGGCGGCATAGGCGCAGTGACGGTTCTCCGTGTTGAATCACTTGTCCAAATTCACCCCAATACATCAATTCCCTTTCCCAGCCAAACCCAAGTTATAGTGCACTATTTCGGGGCTAGACAGTAGTTCGAAACGCCGTCGTTTGCGCTTAGTCTAAGTTACATAACGTTACAAGTCAGACTGGGACTTTCCTTTGCAAGACTCGCTCAACTCTGATCCAAATGAAATAAACACACTAAAAACATAAATAAAAACATTTTCGGATAGACTGTGTGAAGGTACGGTCGATTTTGAATCGATTTGGGCTATCACCACACCCATGCAGCGACGATGGTAACGTAGCGGCAAAAGTGCAGTGACGGCTCTCCGTGTTGAATCACTGCTCCAAATTTAACCCCAATTCATCAATTACCTTTCCCAGCCAAACCCATGCTACAGTGCACTATTTCGAGGCCGGACAGCAGTTCGAAACGCCGTCGGTCGCGCTAAGTCTATGTTACATAACTTCACAGGTCAGACCTGACCTTTCCTTTGCAAAGCGCACTCAACTCTGATCTAAATGGACTAAACACCCTAAAAGCATAAATAAGAACGTGGTCGGATAGAGTGTGCCAGGTTACGGTCAATTTCAAATCGATTTGGACAATCACTGCACCCATACCGCGACGGCGGTAACATAGTGGTATAGGGGCAGTGCCGGCTCTCCTCGTTGAATCACTGTTCCAAATTTCACCCCAATACATCAATTCCCTTTCCCAGCCCAACCCAAGTTATAGTGAACTATTTTGGGGCCAGACAGTAGTTTGAAACGCCGTCGTTCACGCTTAGTCTAAGTTACATAACGTTACAAGTCAGACTGGGACTTTCCTTTGCTAAACCCGCTCAACTCTGATCCAAATGAAATAATCACGCTCAAAACAAAAATAAAAATGTGGTCGGATCGACTGTGTGAAGGTACGGTCGATTTTGAATCGATTTGGGCTATCACCACACCCATGCAACGACGATGGTAACGTAGCGGCAAAAGTGCAGTGACGGCTCTCCGTATTCAATCACTGCTCTAAATTTCACCCCAATACATAAATTACCTTTTCCAGCCAAACCCAAGTTATAATTCACTATTTCGAGACCGGACAGCTGTTCGAAACGCTGTCGGTCGCGCTTAGTCTAAGTTACATAACTTCACAGATCAGACCGGACCTTTCCTTTGTAAAACTCACTCAACTCTGATCTAAATGAACTAAACACCCTAAAAGCATAAATAAGAACGTGGTCGGATAGAGTGTGCCATGTTACGGTCAATTTCAAATCGATTTGGACAATCACTGCACCCATACCGCGACGGCGGTAACATAGTGGTATAAGGGCAGTGGCGGCTCTCCTCGTTGAATCACTGCTCCAAATTTCACCCCAATACATCAATTCCCTTTCCCAGCCAAACCCAAGTTATAGTGCACTATTTCAGGGCCAGACAGTAGTTCGAAACGCCGTCATTCGCGCTTAGTCTAAGTTACATAACGTCACAGCTCAGACTGGGCCTTTCCTTTACAAAACTCTCTCAACCCTGATCTAAATGATCTAAGCACTCTAAAAATATAAGTAAGAATGTGGTAAGATAGAGTGTGCCAATTTACGGTCAATTTTGAATCGATTTGGGCTATCGCTGCACCCATGCCGCGACGGTTATAACATGGCGGCATAGGCGCAGTGACGGTTCTCCCTGTTGAATCACTTGTCCAAATTTCACCCCAATACATCAATTCCCTTTCCCAGCCAAACAAAAGTTATAGTGCACTTTTTCGAGGCCGGACAGTAGTTCGAAACACCGTCGGTCGCGCTTAATCTAAGTTACATGACGTCACAAGTTAGACTGGGCCTTTCCTCTGCAGAACTCGCTGAACTCTAAGCCAAATGAACTAAACACACTGAAAACATAAATACGAATGTGGTTGGATCGAGTGTGTCAAGTTACATCAATTTCAAATCGATTTGAGCTATCACTGCAACCATGCCGCGGCGGTGGTAATATAGCAGCATATGTGCAGTGACGGCACTCCGTGTTCAATCACTGCTCAAAATTTCACCCCAGTACATCAATTCCCTTTCCCAGCCAAACTCAAGTTATAGTGCACTATTTCGAGGCCGGACAGCAGTTCGAAATGCCGTCGGTCATGCTTAATCTAAGTTACATAACGTCACAAGTCAGACTGGGCCTTTCCTTTGCAAAACTCGCTCAACTCTGATACAAATGAACTAAACACCCTAAAAACATAAATAAGAATGTGGTCGGATAGAGTGTGCCAATTAACGGTCGATTTCAAATCGATTTGGGCTATCACTGCACCGATGCCGCGACGGTGCTAACGTAGCGGCATATGTGCAGTGACGGCTCTCCGTATTGAAACACTGCTCCAAATTTCAGCCCAATACATCAATTCCCTTTCCCAGTCAAAGCATTGTCATAGTCCACTATTTCAAGGCCGGACAGTTGTTTGAAACACCGTCGATCGCGCGCTTTGTCTATGTTACATAATGTCACAAGTCAGACTGGGCCTTTCCTTTGCAAAATGCGCTCAACTCTCATCCAAATGAACTAAACACCCTAAAAACATAAATGAGAAAATGGTCAGATAGAGTGTTCCAATTTACGGTCGATTTCAAATCGATTTGGGCTATCACTGCACCCATGCCGCGACGGTGGTAACATAGCGACATAGGTGCATTGACGGCTCTCAGTGTGGAATCACTGCTCCAAATTTCACCCGAATACATCAGTTCCCTTTCCCAGCCAAAGCCATGTCATGGTCCACTATTTCGAGGCCGGAGAGTTGTTCGAAACGCCGTCGGTCGCGCTTAGACTAGGTTACATAACGTCACAAGTCGGATTGGGCCTTTCCTTGGCAAAACGTGCTCAACACTAATCCAAATGAACTAAACACCCTAAAAATATAAATAAGCATGTGGTCGGATATAGCGTGCCAATTTACGGTCGAGCTTTGTCTAAGTTACATAACGTCACAAGTCAGACTGGGCCTTTCCTTTGCAAAACGTGCTCAACTCTGATCCAAATGAACTATACACCCTAAAAGCATAAATAAGAAAGTGGTCAGATAGAGTGTTCCAATTTATAGTCGATTTCGAATCGATTTGGGCTATCACTGCACCCATGCCGCGACGGTGGTAACATAGCGGTGTAGGTGCAGTGATGGCTCTCTGTGTTGAATCACTACTTCAAATTTCACCCCAATACCACAACTCCCTTTCCCAGCAAAGCCATGTCATAGTTACGATCCAAATGAACTAAACACACTAAAAAGATAAATAAGAACGTGGATGGCTTGAGTGTTTCAAGTTACGATCGATTTCGAATCGATTTGGGCTATCACTGCACTCATGCCGCGATGGTGGTAACGTAGCGGCATGGGAGCAATGACAGCTCTCCGTGTTGTATAACTGCTCAAAATTTCACCCCAATACATCAATTCCCTTTCCCAGCCAAACCCACGTTATAGTGCACTATTTCGAGGCGGACAGTAGTTCAAAACGCCGTCAGACGCGCTTAGTCTAAGTAACATAACTTCACAGGTCTGACTGGGCCTTTCCTTCACAAAACTGGCTCAACTCTGATCCAAATGAACTAAACACACTAAAAAGATATATAACAACGTGGTCGGATAGAGTGTGTCAAGTTACGATCGATTTTGAATCAATTTGGGCTGTCACTGCACCCATTCCGTGACGGTGGCAACGTAGCAGCATAGGTGCAGCGGTGGCACTACGTGCCGTATCACTGTTCCAAATTTTACCCCACCACATCAATTCCCTTTCCCAGCCAAACCCATGTCATAGTGCACTATTTCGAGGCGGACAGTAGTTCGAAACGCCGTCGGCCGTGCTTAGTCTAAGTTACATAACGTCACAAGTTAGACTGGGCCTTTCCTTTGTAAAACATGCTCAACTCTGATCCAAATGAAGTAAACACCCTCAAAACATAAATAAGAATGTAGTCGGATAGAGTGTTCCAATTTACAGAACGTAGTGACATAGGTGTAGTGACGGCTCTCCGTGTTGAATCACTACTCCAAATTTCTCCCCAATACATCAATTCCCTTACCCAGTCAAAGCCATGTCATAGTCCACTATTTCAAGGCCGGACAGTTGCTTGAAACACCGTCGATCGCGCGCTTCGTCTATGTTACATAATGTCACAAGTCAGACTGGGCCTTTCCTTTGCAAATCGCGCTCAACTCTGATCCAAATAAACTAAACACCCTAAAAACATAAATAAAAAAGTGGTCAGATAGAGTGTTCCAATTTACTGTCGATTTCGAATCGATTTGGGCTATCACTGCACCCATGCCGCGACGGAGGTAACATAGCAGCGTAGGTGCGGTGATGGCTCCCCGCGTTGAATCACTTCTTCAAATTTCACCCCAATGCAACAATTCCCATTCCCAGCCAAAGCCATGTCATAGTCCACCATTTCAAGGCCGGACAGCAGTTCGAAACGCCGTTGGTCGAGCTAACTCTAAGTTACATAACGTCACAACTCAGACTGGGCCTTTCCTTTGCGAAACTCGCTCAACTCTGATCCAAATGAACTAAACACCCCAAAAACATAAATAAGAATGTGGTCGGATTGAGTGTGCCATGTTACGGTCGATTTCGAATTGATTTGGGCTATCACTGCACCCATGTCGCGATGGTCGTAACGTAGCGGCATAGGTGTAGTGACGGCTCTCTGTGTTGAATCACTGCTCCAAATTTCACCCCAATACATCAATTCCCTTTTCCAGCCAAGCCCAAGTTATAGTGCGCTATTTCGAGCCCGAATAGTAGTTTGAAACGCCATCAGTCGCGCTTAGTCTAAGTGACATAACGTCACAGGTCAGACTGGACCTTTCCTTTGCAAAACTTGCTCAACTCTGATCTAAATGATCTAAACACCCTAAAACGTAAATAAGAATGTGGTCAGATAAAGTGTCCCAATTTATGGTCGATTTCGAATCGATTTGGGCAATCACTGCACCCGTGACATGACGGTGGTAACATAGCAAAATCGGTGTAGTGACGGCTCTACGTATGGAATCACTGCTCCAAATTTCACCCCAATACATCAATTCTCTTTCCCAGTCGAAGCCATGTCATAGTCCACTATTTCGAGGCCGGAAAGTCAGAAACACTGTCGGTAGTGCTTAGTCTATGTTACATAACATCACAAGTCAGATTCGGCCTTTCCTTGGCAAAACACGCTCAACTCTAATCCAAATGAACTAAACACCATAAAAACATAACTAAGAACGTGGTCGGATATAGTGTGCCAATTTACGGTCGATTTCAAATCAATTTGGGCTATCACTGCACCCATGCCGCGACGGTGATAACGTAGCAACATAGGTGTAGTGACGGCTCTCTATGTTGAATCGCACCCAATACAGCAATTCTCCTCCCCAGCCAAAGCCATGGCATAGTCCACTATTTCAAGGCCAGACAGTAGTTTGAAACGCTGTTGGTTGAGCTTTGTCTAAGTTACATAACGTCACAAGTAAGCTTGGGCCTTTCCTTTGCAAAACGCGCTCAACTCTGATCCAAATGAACTAAACACCCTAAAAACATAAATAAAAAATTGGTCAGATAGAGTGTTCCAATTTACGGTCGATTTCGAATCGATTTGGGCTATCACTGCACCCATGCCGCGACGGTGGTAACATAGCGGCGTAGGTGCGGTGATGGCTCTCCGTATTGAATCACCACTTCAAATTTCACCCCAATACCACAATTCCCCTTCCAAGCCAAAGCCATGTCATGTCCACCATTTCAAGGCTGGACAGTAGTTCGAAACGCCGTTGGTCGAGCTGAGTCTAAGTTACATAACGTCACAACTCAGACTGGGCCTTTCCTTTGTGAAACTCGCTCAACTCTGATCCAAATGAACTAAACACACCAAAAACATAAATAAGAATGTGTTCGGATCGAGTGTGTCATGTTACGGTCGATTTCGAATTGATTTGGGCTATCACTGTACCCATGCCGCGACGGTGGTGACATAGCGGCATAGGTGCAGTGACGGATCTCTATGTTGAATCACTGCTCCAAATTTCACCCCAATACATCAATTCCCTTTCCCAGCTAAGCCCAAGTTATAGGGCACTATTTTGAGGCCGAACAGTAGTTTGTAAAGCCATCGGTCGCGCTTCGTTTAAGTTACATAATGACACAAGTCAGACAGGGACTTTCCTTTGCAAAACTCACTCAACTCCGATCCAAATAAACTAAACACATTAAAAACATAAATAAAAACATGGTTGGATCGAGTGTGTGAAGGCACGGTCGACTTCAAATCGATTTGAGCTATCACCGTACCCATGCTGCGACTGTGGTAATGTAGTGGCAAAGGTGTAGTAACGGCTCTCCGTGTTGAATCACTACTCTAATTTTCACCCCAATACATCAATTCCCTTCCCCAGCCAAAGCCATGTCATAGTCCACTATTTCAAGGCCGGACAGTAGTTCAAAACGCTGTGGGTGTCTAAGTTACATAACGTCACCAGTCAGACTGGGACTTTCCTATGCAAAACGCGCTCAACTCTGATCCAAATGAACTAAACACCCAAAAAGCATAAATAAGAAAGTGGTCGGATAGAGTGTTCCAATTTACAGTCAATTTCGAATCGATTTGGGCTACCATTATACCTATGCTGCGACGGTGGTAGCATAGCAGCATAGGTGTAGGATCACTGCTCCAAATTTCACCCCAACACATCAATTCCCTTTCCCAGCCAAAGCCATGTCATAGTCCACTATTTCGAGGCCAGACAGTTGTTCGAAACGCCATCGGTCGTGCTTAGACTAAGTTACATAACGTCACAAGTCAGACTGGGCCTTTCCTCGGCAAAGCGCGCTCAACTCTAATCCAAATGAACCAAACACCCTAAAAACATAACTAAGAATATGGTCAGATATAGAGTGCCAATTTACGGTCGATTTCAAATCGATTTGGGCTATCAATGCACCTACGCCGCGACGGTGGTAACATAGCGGCATAGGTGCAGTGACGGCTCTCTGTGTTGAATCATTGCTCCAAATTTCACCCCAATACATCAATTCCCTTTCCAAGGCAAGCCCAAGTTATAGGGCTCTATTTCGAGGCCGAACAGTACTTTGAAAGTCGGTCGCGCTTAGTCTAAGTTACATAACGTCACAAGTCAGACAGGGACTTTCCTTTGCAAAACTCACTCAACTCCGATCCAAATGAGCTAAACACACTAAAACATAAATAAGAACATGGTTGGATCGAATGTGTGAAGGCACGGTCGATTTCGAATCGATTTGAGCTATCACCGCACCCATGCTGCGACTATGGTAATGTAGCGGCAAAAGTGTAGTGACGGCTCTCCGTGTTGAATCACTACTCCAAATTTCAACCCAATACATCAATTCCCATTCCCACCCAAACCCATGTTGCACTATTTCGAGGTCGGACAATAATTCCCTTTCCCACCCAAATCCATGCCACAACGGTGGTAACATAGTGGCATAGGTGCAGTAACGGCACTCTGTGCGGAATCACTGCTCCAAATTTCACCCCAATATATCAATTCCCCATCCCAGCCAAAGCCATGTCATAGTCCACTATTTTGAGGCTGGACAATTGTTCAAAATGACGTCGGTCGTGCTTAGACTAAGTTACATAACATCACAAGTCAGATTGGGCCTTTCCTTGGCAAAAGGCGCTCAACTCTAATCCAAATGAACTAAACACCCTAAAAACATAAATAAGAACGTGGTCAGATATAGTGTGCCAATTTACGGTCGATTTCAAATCGATTTGTGCTATCACTGCACCCATGCCGCGACGGTGGTAACGTAGCAGCGTAGGTGCAGTGACGGCTCTCCGTGTTGAATCACTGCTCCAAATTTCACCCCAATAAATCAATTCCCTTTCCCAGCCAAAGCCATGTCATAGTCCACTATTTTGAGGCCGGACAGTAGTTCGAAATGCCGTTGGTCGCACTTAGACTAAGTTGCATAACGTCACAAGTCAGATTGGGCCTTTCTTTGGCAACACGGGCTCAACTCTAATCCAAATGAACTAAACACCCTAAAAACATGAATAAGAACGTGGTTGGATATAGTGTTCCTATTTACGGTCGATTTTGAATCGATTTGGGCTATCACTGCACCCACGCCGCGACGGTGGTAACGTAGCAGCGTAGGTGGAGTGAAGGCTCTCCGTGTTGAATCACTGCTCCAAATTTCACCCCAATAACCGATTCCCTTTCCCAGCCAAACCCATGTTATAGTCCACTATTTTGAGACCAAACCGTAGTTCAAAACGCCATCGGTCACGCTTAGTCTAAGTTACATAACGTCACAACTCAGACTGGGCCTGTCATTTGCAGAACTCGCTCAACTCTGATCCAAATGAACTAAACACACCAAAAAAATAAATAAGAACGTGGTTGGATCGAGTGTGTCAAGTTACGATCGATTTCGAATCGATCTGGGCTATCGCAGCACCCATGCCGCGATGGTGGTAACATAGCGGCATCGGCACAGTGACGGCTCTCCGGGTTGAATCACTACTCCAAATTTCACCCCAATACATCAATTCCCTTTCCAAGCCAAACCCAAGTTATAGTGCATTATTACGAGGCCGGACAGTAGTTTGAAACGCCGACGGTCGCGCTTAGTCTAAGTTACGTCACAAGTTAGACTGGGCCTTTCCTTTATAGAACTCGCTGAACTCTGATCTAAATTAACTAAACACACTAAAAACATAATAAGAACGTGAGTTACGATCGATTTCAAATCAATTTAGGCTATCACTGCACCTATGCTGCGACAGTGGTAACATAGTGGCATAGGCGCTGTGGCGGCTCTCCGTGTTGAATCACTGCTCCAAATTTCACCCCAATACATAAATTCCCTTTCCAAGCCAAACCCAAGTTATAGTGCACTATTTCGAGGCCGGACAGCAGTTCGAAACGCCATCGGTCAAGCTTAGTCTAAGTTACATAATGTTACAAGTGAGACTGGGCCTTTCCTTTGCAAAACACGCTCAACTCTAATGCAAATGAACTAAACACACTAAAAAGATAAATAAGAATGTGGTCGGATCGAGTGTCTCAAGTTACGGTCGATTTTGAATCAATTTGGGCTATCACTGCACCCATGCCACGACGGTGGTAACGTAGCGGCATAGGTGCAGTGACGGCTCTCCGTGCCGTATCACTGCTCCAAATTTCATCCGAATACATCAATTCCCTTTCCCAGCCAAACCGATGTTACAATGCACTATTTCGAGGCTGATAGTAGTTTGAAACGCCATCGGTCTCTCTTAGTCTAAGTTACATAACGTCACAAATTAGACTGGGCCTTTCCTTTGCAGAACTTGCTGAACTCTGATCTAAATGAACTAAACACACCAAAAACATGAATAAGAACATGAATGGATTGAGTGTGTCAAGTTACATCGATTTCAAATCGATTTGGCCAGATCATTGCACCCATGCCGCGTCAGTGGTAACATAGTGGCATAGGTGCAGTGACGGCTCTCTGTGTTGAATCACTGCTTCAAATTTCACCCCAATACAACAATTCCCTTCGCTGGCCAAAGCCATGTCATAATCCACAATTTTTAGGCCGGACAGTAGTTCAAAACGCCGTTGGTCGACCTTAGTCTAAGTTCTAACTTCACAACTCAGACTGGGCCTTTCCTTTGCAGAACTCGCTCAACTCTGATCCAAATGAACTAAGCACACAAAAAACATAAATAAGAATGTGGTTGGATCGAGTGTGCCAAGTTACGGTTGATTTCGAATCGATTTGCGCTATCACTGCACCAATGATTTGACAGTGGTAACATAGCGGCGTAGGCATAGTGACGGCTCTTCGTGTTGAATCACTGCCCCAAATTTCACCCCAATACATCAATTCCCTTTCCCAGGCAAACCCAAGTTATAGTGCACTATTTTGAGGCCGGACAGTAGTTCGAAACGCCGTCGGTCGCGCTTAGTCTAAGTTACATAACGTCGCAAGTCAGACTAGGCCTTTCCTTTACAAAACGCGCACAACTCTGATCCAAATGAAGTAAATACCCTAAAAACATAAATAAGAATGTGGTCGGATAGAGTGTGCCAATTTACGGTCGTTTTCGAATCGATTTAAGCTATCACTGCACCCATACCGCGACAGTGGTAACATAGTGGCATAGGTGCAGTGACGGCTCTCCGTGTTGAATCACTACTTCAAATTTCACCCCAATAAAAAAAATTCCCTTTCCCAGCCAAAGCCATGTCATAGTCCACTATTTTGAGACTGGACAGTAGTTCAAAAAGCCATTGGTCGAGCTTAGTCTAAGTTACATAACGTCACAAGTCAGACTGGCCCTTTTCTCTGCAAAACTCACTCAACTCTGATCCAAATGAACTAAACACACTAAAAACAAAAATAAAAATGTGGTCAGATTGAGTGTGTCATGTTACGGTCGATTTCGAATCGATTTGGGCTATCACTGTACCCATGCCGCAACGGTGGTAACATAGCGGCATAGGTGCAGTGACGGCTCTCCGTTTTGAATCGCTACTCTAAATTTCACCCCAATACATCAATTCCCTTTCCCAACCAAATCCAAGTTATAGTGCACTATTTCAAGGCCAGATAGTAATTCAAAACGCCGTCGGTCGCGCTTAGTGTAAGTTACATAACGTCACAAGTCAGACTAGGCCTTTCCCTAGTAAAACTTGCTCAACTCTGATCTAGAAGAACTAAACACACTAAAAACCTAAATGAGAACGTGGTTAGATTGAGTGCGTCAAGTTACGGTCGATTTCGAATCGATTTAGGCTATCACTGCACCCATGCCGCGACGGTGGTAACGTAGCGGCATAGGTACAGTGACGGCTCTCTGTGTTGTATCACTGCTCCAAATTTCACCCCAATACATCAATTCCCTTTCCCAGCCAAACCCATGTTATATTACACTATTTCAATGTCGGACAGTAGTTCAAAATACTGTCGGTCCCGCTTAGCCTGAGTTACACAACGTCACAACTCAGACTGGGCCTTTCCTTTCCAAAACTTGCTCAACTCTAATCCAAATGAACTAAACACACGAAAAACATAAATACGAATGTGGTCGGATCGAGTGTGTCATGTTACGGTCGATTTCAAATCGATTTAGGCTATCAGTGCACCCATACTGCGAAGGTGGCAACATAGTGGCATAGGTACTGTGACGGCCCTCCGTGTTGATTAACCACCACAAATTTCACCCCAATACATCAATTCCCTTTCCAAGCCAAACCCAAGTCATAGTGCACTATTTCGAGGCCGGACAGTAGTTCGAAACGCCGTTGGTCGCGCTTAGCCTAAGTTACATAACGTCACAAGTCAGACTGGGCCTCTCCTTTGTAAAACGCGCTTGACTCTGATCTAAATGAACTAAAGACCCTAAAAGTATAAGTAAGAATGTGGTCGGATAGAGTGTGCCAAGTTACAGTCGATTTCGAATCGATTTGGACTATCACTGCACCCATGCTGCAACGGTGGTAACATTGCTGCATAGGTGTAGTGACGGCTCTCCATGTTGAATCACTGCTCTAAATTTCACCCCAATAAACTAATTCCCTTTCCCAGCCAAACCCATGTTATAGTCCACTATTTCGAGGCCGAACCGCAGTTCAAAACGCCGTCGGTCGCGCATAGTCTAAGTTAAATATTGTCACAAGTCAGACTGGGCCTTTCCTTTGCAGAACTCACTCAACTATGGTCCAAATGAACTAAACACACTAAAAACATAAAGAAGAACATGGGTGGATCGAGTGTGTCAAGTTAAGGTCGATTTCGAATCGATTTGGGCTATCACTGTACCCATGCCACGATGATGGTAACATAGCGGCATAGGTGTGGTGACGGCTCTTTGTATTGAATCGCTGCTCCAAATTTCACCCAAAAGCATCAATTCCCTTTCCCAGCCAAACCCATGTTATAGTGCACTATTTCGAGGCTGGATAGTAGTTCAAAACACCGTCGGTTGCGCTTAGTCTAAGTTACATATCGTCACAAGTCCGATTGGGCCTTTCCTTTGTAGAACTCGCTCAACTCTGATCCAAATGAACTAAACACACTAGAAACACAAATAAAAACGTGGTCGGATCGAGTGTCACAAGCTACGGTCTATTTCTAACCGATTTGGGCTATCACTGCACCCATGTTGTGACGTTGGTAACGTAGCGGCATAGGTGCAGTGACGGCTCTTTGCGTTGAATCACCACTCCAAATTACACCCCAATCCATCAATTCCCTTTCCCAACAAAACCCATGTTATAATGCACTATTTCGAGGCTGGACAATAGTTCGAAATGTCGTCAGTCGTGCTTAGTCTAGGTTACATAACGTCACAAGTTAGACTGGCCCTTTCCTTTGTAGAACCCGCTCAACTTTGATCCAAATGAACTAAACACACTAAAAACATAAATAAGAATGTGGTCGGATTGAGAGTGTCAAGTTGCGGTCGATTTCGAATCGATTTGGGCTATCACTGCACCCATGCTGCGACGGTGGTAACGTAGCAGCATTGGTGCAGTGACGGCTCTCCGTGTTGAATCACTACTCCAAATTTCACCCCAATACATCAATTCCCTTTCCCGGCCAAACCCATATTATAGTGCACTATTTCAAGGCCAGACAGTAGTTTGAAACACCGTCGGTCACACTTAGTTTAAGTTACATAACGTCACAAGCCAGACTAGGCCTTTCCTTTGCAAAGCACGCTCAACTCTAATCCAAATGAGCTAAACACCCTAAAAACATAAATAAGAACGTGGTTGGATAGAGTGTACCAAGTTACGGTGCATTTCGAATCGATTTGGGCTATTACCGTACCCATGCCACGACGATGGTAACATAGCGGCGTAGGTGCAATGACATCTCTCCTAGTTGAATCAGTGCTCCAAATTTCATCCCAATGCAACAATTCCCTTTCCCAGCCAAACCCTAGTTATAGTACACTATTTCGAGGCTGGATGGCAGTTCGAAACGCCGTCGGTCACGCTTAGTCTAAGTTACATAACGTCACAAGTCAGACTGGGCCTTTCCTTTGCAAAACTCACTCAACTCTGATCCAAATGAACTAAACACGGTGTGTCAAGTTACGGTTGATTTTGAATGGATTTGGGCTATCACTACACCCATGCCGCGACGGTGGTAACATAGCGGCATAGGTCAAGTGATGGCTCTTTGTGTTGAATCACTACTCCAAATTTCTTCTCAATACATCTATTCCCTTTTCCAACTAAACCCAAGTTATTGTGCACTATTTCGAGGCCGGACAATAGTTTGAAGCGCCGTTGGTCGAGCTTAGTCGAAGTTATATAAAGTCACAAGTTAGACTTGGCCTTTCCTTTGTAAAACTCGCTCAAATCTAATCCAGAATGAGTGACACACACTAAAAACATAAATAAGAATGTGGTTGGATCGAGTGTCAAGTGATGGTCGATTTCAAATCAATTTGTGCTATCACTGCACCCATGCCGCGACGGTGGTAACGTTGAGGCATAGGTGTAGTGCTGGCTCTCCATGTTGAATCACTGCTCCAAAGTTCACCCCAATACACCAATTCCCTTTCCCAGCTGAACCCAAGTTACAGCCCAATATTTTGGGGGGCATGACCGTATATGAAACGTAGTCGGCTGTGCTAAATCTAAATTACATAACGTGACAAGTTAGATTGGGCCCTCTTTAGCAAAACCCGATCAACCTCCGATCCATATTGTCCAAAAACACTAAAAACATACCTAGGAACGTGGTCTTATTGAGTGTGTTAAGTTGCGGGTGATTTCAAATCAATTTGGGCTATTACGACCTCATGCCGCGACGGAGGTATCATAGCGGTATGAGTGCAGTAATGGTGCTCTGTATTAAATATTTCCTCCAACTTTCACCCTAATGACCCAATTCCCTTTCCCAATAAAACCCAAGTTATAGCACACTATTTCGGGCTATCATTGCACCCGTACCGCGACTGTGGTATCATAGCAGCATCGGTGCAGTAATGGGTTTCCAGACGGAGATTATATGAATTGCCTTAGGTAATGCTATTTACTTAGTAAATAGATATTGCAAGTTATAGCATAAAGTGATGACAAAAACTCGTTCCTTCGTGCCTCGAAGAATTTTTAAAATTTTTATGTATTCTAATATTTCTAGTGTAATTTTATTTCAAAAAATTTATAGTGTAAAAAAAATTTTTAGGGGCAGTCCCTAGAAGGGGACTTCTCTCTCTTCCAACCCCCTATTGAATCTTTGCTCTAAATTTCACCCCGATGAACCAATTCCCTTTTCCGTTTGGTAGTGCTATTTACAACTTAATAAATAGATATTACAAGTTAAACACATTGAAAACATGCATATAGACCTATATGGTCGTGGGTATGAAGTTGCCTTTAATTTCTATGTATTTATCATCATGCTAGATTGCAAAAGCGTTTACAGAAATTTTGACAGAGTTTCCCTTATATTACGTACTCATCCAACCCACAACTGATGACAAAAACTCATTCCTTCGTGCCTCCAAAAATTTATAATATAAAAAAAATTTGTAATAAATTTTAGGATGCAATCATCACTTGCCAAGATCAGAATTCAACTAAAAAAACTCAATTCAATGTAAATTTGGGTCACTGTGTGTCATGAGTCTTCTTTCCGCAATTACTACATTCCAAAGGACATCTTCATTTTGGTATCATTGTTCCAAAACCTAAACAATAGAAAGAAAATTATATAAATAAACAGTTAACTTCACCTCGCTAAAAGTTGCCAAAAAAACTATGAAGTGAATGCAAATAAAGGTCAAAAAAACAATAATCAATGTTAGAGACAAATTAAGTTATTTAAGCTGCTCCTGCATAATGTGGTATTATCAAGAAAATAGGAAATCTTTTTCTATTGTCCATAATACGAGTGTTATATCTTATATGGCAACAATTAACATATGCTAGACTACTACACAAAATCTCAAATAACATTTAGACACTAGGATCCAAATTCAAAATAATACTATCAAATAACAGATTTTATCAACTATTCCAGCAACACAAAAGCATATATTTGAATATTGACATTGAGTAAAATGTTTTGCTTCTTCTAAAGTTGTATCATGGCCACAGTGCCTAAATAATTGACTCTTGTTGAAAAGAATGGGAGCATTTACAAGTTTAAAGTTATAATACTATGCTGCATGTGATGTATTCTTAGGCTTCTAAGGACTAACATGGTAATGCACAAAGTGATTAGTTTATCTGCTATAATAATTTTAAAAAACCAAAGAAGCAAAGCTTAATATTTAGAACCCAACAAAAGAAAAACACTTGCCTGTGCCAAAATGATGGAACCTCCCTGTGATGCAAAGAACTTTTCCTTCTTCATCAAATTTACTATATATGTCATGAACTCCTGCATGTAATACTGGAATTCCAAATGCCATGAAACAAGAAGTAACAATTACAATGTAATAAATTGTGAACAATAACCAAGCCTTAAAAGTAGCAAGCATTAATCCTTGAATGATGAAATCAGCTTGTCCAAACCTTGAAAGGTTCATTTTTAGTTCAAAAGACAGTTCCTGGGATGTAGTGCAACCAAACAGGTACGCCACTGAATTATTAACACACTCATTAGGAGTTCATATCGGAAATACCACAAATAATTACTAAATAGATAATCAAATTTGACCAATAATATTTAACCATCAAGAGTTCTTATCTAGATAGTTCTCCTTAGTACATTCTAATGCATATTTTTTATGAATATCAAATCTTGAAGCAAAATAAGGCATTGAAATTCATTCAAGTGGTGTATCAAACACCTTGGATGCACAATTTATTACAAAGTGAAGAGCAAAATTTCTGCCACAAACCCATATCCAATGCACATATAAACTCAAAGCACCTCCTAATAGTACTTTTCAGTAAAAATTCAAGCATAATTACAGCTATAGTTGTCGAGAAATCGGCCAAAATTTAAAGAACATTGAGAGACTTACCTTGGACTTGAGCTAATAATTTAAAGGTGTACTGCCAATAAGTGTGTTTGGGTTTGGAAGAGAGCCATTGCATATTTGAATGAAGGATTAGAGGTTAAGGATTTCGAACCCAGGTGATCGGGGATTTCACAAAACGTAGCTTCTTCAAACGATGTTAGTCATTTGAGGATTTTGGGAGAGAAATACACTGTACTAGGGGATAGGATGGTAAATTTGTATTTTCTCAGGTTTTTGATTTATTTTTATTGTAATTATTTTGGGTCAAGAGTCATTTGCCTAAAATGTTTTTGGGGCTTGTTCAACTGGCCAATATTCCCTAACCAAATAGGCTAAGGCTTCATCGGCAACCTTTATATTAATTAATGAGTCCAATTTTAATTAATTTTTTTCTCTATTAAAACTATTGTTTTCATCAAATTTTCGTATATAATGCGTATATATTGGATCTTTTTTTCCCTAAACATTATATGTTAACATAAATCTCGAACCTATGTTGATATCGGATTATAGAAGTCATTTGTATAATTATTTTCGTAACTCTATTTCAATTCTTTAAATTGACAATACATAGATACATAACTATTACATAATTTATTAAGCCAATTATCTGCCTCATGTTCTTTTGCCCATATATGTTTTCATGTTTAACTAGATTTATGAATCAACGTATTCTCTTGAACGTTGATTTCTTTGTAATCTTTTTCACAAAAAAAAAAAAAAAAAAAAAAATCTAAGCTTTTATAAATTACATATATTTACTTGGTTAATTAATATAGAATCTATCTTATACTTAAAGGTTAATTACACCTAACATCCCCAACCTTTCAAGTTATTATCGATTACGTCTCCAAACTTTAATTTTACTTCTGGACATCCTCAACCTTACAAAAGTGTTACACTTAAGGTCTCTGGGATAGAAACCGTTTATTTTTCCATTAAGTTTGAGGGTATTATGGTAAAATATAAAAAAATAAATATTTTAATGTCTAAAAAATAAAAAAAAGAGAGAGAAGGGGGGATGTGACTCCAAACATTGGTTCATTGAGCTAGTGTCTCTTTTAATTATGTATACATAACTATGAACGATAGAGCTCTTTTTTCTGGAATAAATCTTATCTGACTTTCTTTATCAAATCCTTTTACTAATTTTGATTCTCTTACTATGGCTTTGCTAGTAACTCCAATCTTGACAATGTGCTCTGCTTTCAGTAGACTTCTTCAATAAATTCTGATATAGCTGAGTAAAATCTGACGTAAATCATTTCTGCTTTGGTAATCACAAAAAATATTTTGATAGTTGCTTTTATAGGATTTGGGAGTAATGACACTTCTTTCATATCTTTGCCTGGATAGATGCATTGAATTAGACCATGGTCAAATAGGTCTCTTACTGTCTTTGGTTCTGCCCCTAGTAATATAATAGCTTTGTTGATATTCTGATGAGTAATGGTTTGTACTTCTCTCTCACATTTGAGAGTTACTTGTTTAGATAGATATTTCTGTAGATAAGATTGTACTTCTTCTTTGTTCATATCTTCAAGGGAGGTTACCCTTGATTTGTAATATTCAAGTTCTGCGCTCAGCTGGTTTATTTGTGCCGTACAAGATGCTAAATCGTTATATAGATTTATATGGTTGACTTTAATTCTTCCAATAGCTATGTTGATCTCTTCTAACTTGATGTATATTTCCTCCATTACGCGATAGATAATCCGATAGATAATCTGGAATGACATTATCAGCGCCTTTTATATGAACAATTTAAATTTCTTTGGATTAAATATTAACCTTTCATTAATAGTTTCTTCATTTTCTTCTACTTGGTAAACTACATTCTACTTCATTTTCTTCTCTTGTCATGTTTATGTAGAAATATTCTTCTTCTTCATTTTTTCTTCACTGTATTCACTTTCAGAGGATTCTAATTCCATTATTGTATTTATTAATTCTGGTTCTTCTATTTCATATAATTCTTCATCTTCGGGAATATCTTCTCATTCTTCTTCTTGTTCTATAGGTATTAATTTGTAATTATCTCTTTCAATTAGAGATATCTACATCATATTTTTCTTTTTATCCTTTTTAGGACATTTTGGTCATATATGTCATATTTCTCCACATGTGTAACATTTACATTTCTTACGATTTTTTGGACATGTTTTTGTTTTATTTTCTCTTCTTCTTAAATATCTTTTATATGGTTTCCTATATCTTTTAAATGTTTTCCGAATTTCATTCTCTTGTAAGATTTTCCTTTCCTATATGACATAAATGTCTGACATCCCCATTGGGTTGGTTTATATTGTAGTTTATCACAACATAATTTCTTATATGTTTTATGATATTTTAAAGTGTTTTTAACTTATAGACATTTTTCTTGTTGTTTTTGCTCTATAAATTGGATTCTTGCTCATAGTGTATCATCTTCTCCTAATAATGCTAGTCCTATCAATTCTTTTTATGATTCTAAATTCCATGGATTAGGTAACTTAAACTACGTAATTAAATTAAACAACTGCATAATTACCTTCAAAAATAAAACTACTTAATCTACCTATTCATCTACCTAAAATTGGCATCAAAACTTTTAAACATTACTATCATTTTATAACAGTATATATAGATGATGTACTTATATTTTCACAAACAAGAAAAGAACATATAAAACATCTTAATATATTCATAGATATAGTGAAAAATAATGGTATTATACTATCAGCACCAAAGATGGAAATGGCCAAAGAAAAGGTAGACTTTTTAGGCTCTATTATTAGTCAAGAAGGAATTAAACTACAAAAACATATAGGAATAAAAATACAAGAATTAGATAATAATATTAAGGATAAGGTACAATTGCAAACCTTCTTAGGATTAGTTAATCAAACTAGAAAATATGTACCCAACTTAGCTAAGCACTTAACCGCTCTACAAAATAAGCTTAAAGGAAAAACAAGATGGATATGGAAAGATGATGAAGAAGAAGTCCAGAAAATAAAAAATCTTTGTAAAGAATTACCAGAACTGGAATTACCATATAGAGAATGTGAATGGATAATAGAAATCGATGCATGTGAAGCTGCACGGGAGCCAGTACTAAAATATAAGCATCCAGAAGAAGCTGAAGAAAGAATTGCACAATATACTAGTGGTACGTTCACACCAACACAAACTAATCTATATATCTATATATATACTTAAAGATAGGATAGTTTCCTCTTTTCGTTTTCCCGCCCATTTCACTTTCTAATCCTGTCATTTGCATCATGGCCATTCATTTCATCTTGCGATCTTGGCCATTGATTTTATTCTTTTCCTTTTCCATTTTATTTTGATTTTCCACATTCATTTTCTTTATTATTAATTCATTAATTTCCCTTTTTCCATTTCATTCCATTCGTATAATTATTTATTTCCTTATATTCATCTTGTTTTCCTCGGCAGCTTATCTTATTTCCTTTAATTCTCTTTGTTTTCCTCAGCATATTCTATGCATTGGCCAATATGTTTCAATCGTCGTTGCGTTATCATCGACCGGCAGATCTTTTATCCTTTCTAATTTGGTTGTACTCAGATGGTATCGCAGTCTTCCAGAGCCATTCCCGTTTTTTGTTTAACTAATTTTGAGGAACACCTCGGTCGAGATTGGATTTCCAACGTAATTGATCCTTCCAAATCTCAGTTATACTATCCTTATCTTTATTTCAAATCTATATCTCTATATCTATATATATATATATGTACTTAAAGAAAGGAAAGTTTCCTCTTTTTGTTTTCCCACCCATTTCACTTTCTAATCCTGTCATTTGCATCATAGCCGCTCATTTCATCCTGTGATGTTAGCCATTGATTTTATTCTTTTCCTTTTCCACTTTATTTTGATTTTCCACATCCATTTTATTTATTATTAATTCATTAATTTCCCTTTTTCCGTTTCATTCCATTCGTATAATTATTTATTTCCTTTTATTCACCCTGTTTTCCTCGGTAACTTATCTTATTTCCTTTAATTCTCTTTGTTTTCCTCAACAGATCTATGCATTGGCCTATATGTTTCAATCGTCGTTGGGTTATTATCGACCGATAGATTTTTTTCCTTTCTAATTTGGTTGTACTCGGATGGTATCACAGTCTTCTAGAGCCATTCCCGTTTTTTGGTTACCTAATTTTGAGGAACACCTCGGACGAGATCGGATCTGCAATGTAATTGATCCTCCGAAATCTCGGATATACTATCCTTATCTTTATTTCAAATGAGGTGAGTTGATCGAATCTCTTTACAAATCCAAAACCCTAATTTAAATTTACCAATTTTATATCTCATACGACATTCTAATCTAGGTAAATTTAATTTAACTTTGAGATAATCCTCCTCTCACATTTTAAAATTCACCTTATCGGTTTAGAGGAGTCCTAGATTAGTTGCAATTGGAATAAACATGGCAAGTTTCATTCATAATAATTTTTGTATGCAACCTGACTGTAACCCTAATTTGTTTATCGTTTATAAGGCCTATCGTAATAATTTTATATCATCCCGTGCAACACACTTTACCATACTTCATTATAACAAAGTATGATTTTAAATAATTGATTTGTTCCAATACTAAACCTCCTAGGTTAAACTTAATAATAATTTGTCTTATTGTTACACTATTATATTATCTAAGAATATGTAACTGTGCTCGAATCAATTCTAAGAATCTATGTATTTGTTTAAATTCTTTAAATACTACATATTATTAATTATTAATTAATTATAAATTCTTAATTAATCAATATAATTTCTTATTTTACCTCTAATTTATGATTATACGTTTCCCTAAAATAACCTATCTTAGAAATTGGTAATTTAAATCAATTATTCTTAATTGTAGCCATCTATGCTTAGCTTCTCCCCAACCTAATTTATTATTATTTAACTAAGTTCCTAATTAAAGTAAATGTTAAATTGAAAGCGGAAATAATTCCTATTATGCTTTTAACTATAATTTACATAATAGATTCTTAAATTTTGCTTTCTATATAGATTGTTTTACAAACCTAATTTCTTATAATTTTATTCAATTATCTCCTCCAATATTCAAACACTCTACATAAAAGATATAATTGAATTTTAGTTCTAGCTTTCTAAACATATCCTCTCACATTCCTAATATCTTATACTTAAATCAATGATTTTTAACATTATTTCTTTAGCCTAAATCATATATGGATTTTTTTTGAAAGTATCAAATATGGATTAATCTTGATCAAATATGGATTAATCTTTAACTTAAATCAATTATGAACAAGATTGTACATTTCCAAAAATATTAATTAACTTTTTTTTTGTGTAAAAAATGAAAGGGGAATAATTTAATGAGACAGGGGAAGTAATAATTTTTGTTTCCACTTCTATCGACTATAAAGTATTACGGGTAGCGCCTATAATTTTTTTTAACACACACATAAATGATCAAATATTATAGTTTAAATTTTCTTGATTTGTTTATATTACTTGCTATGATCATCCCGTGCAACGCACAGGTGAAATAGCTAGTTATCATATTAATGAGAAAGAATTGTTAGTTGTTAAGATGGCAGTTAGAAAGTTCGACTAATTTGCAATAACAACAATTCAAAATTAAAACTGATAATACACAAGTGAAATATTGGCTTACAGAAGAAGTAGACCATACTATAACAAATAAAAGATCAATAATATGGCAAATTAAAAAAAAAAAAAAAGATCAATAATATGGCAAGTAGAATTGAGCCATTATTATTTTGAAATTGTTCATATAAAAGGTACTAATAATGTCATTGCAAATTATCTATCGCGTAATGGAGGAAATATACAGGAAGTTAGAAGAAATCAACATAGCTATTGGAAGAATTAACGTCAGCCATACAAATCTATATAACAAGTTAGCATCTTGCATGGCACAAATAAAGCAGCTGAGTGCAGAACTTAAATATTACAAATCAAGGGTGACCTCCGTTGAAGGTCATTTCCTCTTACTATTGTTTTAAGTTCTTCATTACTATTTTCCCACCATCTTGCATGCTATAGTTCCTATAAACGTATTTTCTAACATTAATTGGAACGATCTTCCTGTTAATTCTCTAGTGTATGCTAGCGTTGCCGTAGATTCATCCATAATTCTAACTCATGGTCTATATCTTGTACACATCCTATGTCTAACCATTTTCCTTCTGAACTAATTTACGTTTCCATATTTCTCCAAGGTGTATATTGATTAGGGTAATTATTACTTGGTTTTGTATAATACTTTTGGTGTTGCGATGAAAATTTAATTGGAGAGTATTTATGATCTTGACTTATATGGCATATGAGCAACTGGTCTATTTGTTACATTTGTTCTGTTGTTATATTACTGGCCATTTCTTCTTGATTTATTTGGTTTGTTCCAGGTGATGGTTGTCCCATAGGGGTTTGTTGTCCCATAGGTGTTGAAGATAGTTGTCCTGATAGTATTATAGCTTGGTTCATATTTATTTTTCTAATTTTAATTTCTAAAATTTTTCTATATATTCTTCTTCTGTTGGGTTTTCTATAAATTTTTCTATTTGTTCTGTTATCACTTTAATTCCTAATTTAGTTATAGCTTTTAATTCTCTTTCAGTTATTATTATCTTGGATTTTCCATTTTCCATTTCTTCATATATTTTTGTTAAGTTTTTATTTACAATTTCTAAATTTTTCTCTATATTTTCTTCTAAAAGTATTTCTGCCATAGGTTTATTTATATCCCATTTTTCTAATGGATTATTACCAGATAGTTCTAGTTATTGTTCTATTATATTTTTTATTGCTATTTGATCAAAATGTCCCCTCCCAAAAGGCTGCCGGAAATGGCAGTACTTTTGGCCGCCATTTTCGACAGCCATTGTAAAATGAGTTAATATGCTAATTTATTGCTCGTTTCTTCTCTTCTATTATGAATTTAATTTTATAATGAGTTTCCATGTAAAATGACTAAATTTTGTATGGTAATCACCGGGGTAATGCATTTTTTGTCAACATGCTTTGCCATGATTTATTGGTTTCTGACATAATTTTTTCACCGTTATTGTTTTCTCATATTTATGAATGAGATATTTGCATTATTTCTGTAACCTAGTATTTCCAATCTGGAAGTTGACATTGTTAACAACACTTATGTTATTGTAGTATTTCTATTCAATTTTAATAATGAAGAAGCTTACAAAATCAACGATAATTTCAGTTGGAAGAGGAAGATTAGGTGGTGAAAATGGTGATTGATAAATTTTCTTATTGTTTTTGTTTTTAACTAATTAAAGTTTTAACTCCATTAACTGCTCAAATATGTCTCGCCCTGATGTATAAATGATTATTACTTAGGCGCAAGGGGGTCAGATTCCAAATGAGCTCATGTTCTTGGTGTGGAAAATTCTTCGTATTCAAATACAGTTGGTGGTTTATTTAATACATGGTCAAGCTCAACTTTGAAAGACCCATTACGTGATGTCACTATTGGTATAATTATGCATAATTGTCTAACATATAATTTTTTTATATAGATATATTTCCTTTTTTTTTTTTTTTTTTGAGAGAGAAAATCAGAAATAATTGCATCTTTAACCTCAATGAGGTCTATGACAAATATGGTGTCAACAAATGTTGGTCATATTGATGGTTCTTCGCAAGTCGGTTGTTCACAACAAAATAATATCGAACCACGTAATACTACTATTTATCTTAATAATGGGTGTTTGTATTTTTAGAATATTTTATTCCTCTCTTTATATTGTCGTTACAATTATTTTTCACTGAGCAGAAATTGTGTTCTAATCTGATTTGTAAATAATATTGATTTTTATATTTGTAAGGTAATATTATTCTAATACATGTTTGCTATTTTTGTATTTGTTTCTCTTTTTGGCTTTTTTTATTTTTTATGGCCAATAAATCTCGACTAGCTCTTTCGAATGGTTGTACAGCTCAGAGATTTTCAAACAGAAGCTTGAATGGGGCTGGACCAAGTAATAGTAACAGTTATAGCATTGATTATGTTTATAGTAATGACAGTGAGTATTAAACTTCGCATATACACTACACATCTTTACATATTGTCTTTTTATGTGTTAATTTTTTAATTATTTGTAATAATAATTTACAATATTACTTTATCATTTTAGCTGCCAATTTGGAGGATATTTTTAGTGATTTATCGAGTAGCAAAGCTGAAGATTACTTATCTGATGGTATATCTTAATATATAATGAACTATATTATTTCTCATAATACGTTTGCATCTACTTGTTTTGTTTTATTTAAATATATTTTTTCAAGTGATGACATTGAGTTTGCACATGTATCATCTAAAGGTAATCTTTATTTATCATCTTATGACGGCAATATTATATTATTGACTTATTATTTAATATTCCACTAATAAATATCATATTAATATATTTTTATCATTTAATATTTATTTCTTTACATTTCTGTAAAATATTTTTTACTTTATATATGTATTATTTGACACTAGATTTGTATTGTTGTGTATAAAGTGATATTCGAGTGTACTATGTTTGTTGAAATAAAATAAGCCATTTAAGTAGCAGTGTTAAATTATTTTATTTATTATCTTGTTTAGTATTCAGGGTAGTAATTAATGTTGTAATTTATGTACTCCGACTATGTCTATTATTTATTCAGATTATTTTGACATTGGGCATCCTCAGTATGCATATCAGTGTTATGGTGTTATTTTCTAGTATGATGAGAGAGTGGCAAAACAATGAAAACCATAAAATCCTAAGTTTTCTTTGTGTTTCAATCAAGGGAAGGTTAAACTTCCTTTGATGAATGACCCCCTAAAGTTCTAAATGATCTCATATTTGGGACTGAGCAGAAAGGTAAACACTTTCAAGCAAACAACTTTTCCTATAACATGATGTTTGCTTTTACTTCTATGGGTGGAAAATTTGATAAGGATATCAACAAAGGCAGACCACTTCTCATTTTCCAAATTAATGGCCAAAATCATCATATTATTGGAAGTTTGTTGCCTCCTAAAGGTTCCGTGGCAAAGTTTTCACAGATGTATATAAGTGTTCTTTTTACTAAAACTATTATTCTCTATCCTTCGATTAATTTATTTTTCTTATAGAAAGAACTCCGAGGAAAATAATCTACAAGTTGATATTGTTGCTAAATTGAAGGATATGCTTGATAAAAACAATGCACATGCACAATCATTCAAGATGGCTCGATATAGATTTAATAAGCCTAATTCTGATAAAGTGCGATTAAGGCTTATAGGCACCAAGCGGAAAGATGAAAGGACATATAATGAACCTCAACCAAAGGAAATTGTTATGATAATTGATGGTGATTTTGATGAAAATCGAGTTGATCGTGACATTATTTTGGAAACGAGATCTGGAGATCTCCAATGAATCAGTGAGCTCCATCCGTCCTATCTAGGCCGTCAATACCCAGTGCTATTCCCAGATCGGAAGAGCACACGTCTGAGGGCATATGTGTAATTAAACCCAGTAGAATCCTCTTCTACTACTGGAAGGAAAAAAGTTAGTATAAAAGAATTCTTTGCTTTCAGACTGTAGGAAAAAAATCATGAATCTTCATATATTTTGTCATCCATAAAACTTTTCCAGCGGTTTATTGTTGATGGCTATATAATGATGGAGTCATATCACTTGGCATACATTCGGTCACATCAAACCAAATTAAGATGTGAACTGTACAAAGGCCTACTGATGCAATTGAACATGGCACCGACACATTTTGCCTGTAGTGCCCTTTATATGATGCAAAATTATCAGGGTACGATGGCCATATGTAGATGGGTGGGCTATCTAGATCTATGTATCACATTTACATGTAATCTAAAGTGGCCATAGATTTCTAGCTTTCTTGAGAAAACGGGTTTAAGGTCAAAAGACCGTCCAGATATATTTTGCAGAATCCTCAAACTAAAGCTTGATCATTTTATCAAGGATTTGAAGAGTAATAGAGTCTTTGGTGAAGTAAAGACATGTGATAACATTGCCTTAATTTTATTTATTTGAGTTTTTTTCTAAATTGTTTTTATATTCACTAACGTTATTAAATATCTATTTATCAGTTATGTACACTGTAGAATTTCAAAAACGAAGTTTGCCTCATGCACACATATTGTTTTTCCTTGATAAAAAATCAAATTCTCCTGTTGCATATGAAATTCTTAAAGTATATCAGCTGAGATTCTAGATGAGACGACTGAACCAAGATATAATAATCGTGTTTGGGATTTAATGATTCACAGACTGTGTGGACATTTGAATAAAATATCTCTGTGTATACTGCATGGTCATTGCATACAACATTTTCCAAAAAAAGTTTCTACAACATACTACTCTAGATGATAGATATGCGATTGCACACAATCGTTATTTACTGTTAAAATATGGAGCACATATCAATGTAGAGTGGTGCAATTAGACCAGTGCAATCAAATATCTATTTAAATACATCAATAAAGGCCATGATTAGATTACTGCGTCGTTGTGTAGTGCTACAGATGTTGGCCTGAAGAATGATGTTGATGAAATATATATATCTATTATAATTGTCATTACATTTCAGCATGTGAGGCTACATGGCAGATATACGGGTTTAATATCCATTATAAAGACACTGTTGTTGAGCAACTGAGTTTTCATCTTTTAGATGAGTAGACTGTACTTTATAATGAAGGTGAAACTATTGATGATGTTGTTTGTAAGTCATCTATGAGTGAGAGTAAATTTACTAACTGGTTTGAAGCGAATAAAAAGTACCCTGAAGGCATAAATATGATATATGTTGAATTTCCTACAAAATTTACTTGGAAGTAGAAGGATAAGGAATGGGTGCCAAGGCAGCGTGGTGTGTTCATTGGAAGATTATATTTTCTTCATCTTGGATCAGGAAGGAAATACTACTTGAGAACTCTTCTAAGTCTAGTTCTGCGGCCTACAAGTTACGAAGATTTGAAGAATGATAATGGAACTCAGTATGACACATTTAGAGATACATGCTATACTCGTGGGTTACTTGACGATGACATAGTATATTGATGGCATAGTTGAGGCAAGTCAGTGGGGTTCTGTTTTTTCATTAAGAAATCTTTTTGTAACACTGTTACTATCTAATAGCTTAGCCAGGCCTATATTGTTTGGGAGAAATGTTGGGTATATCTATCTGATGATATTTTTTATAATCATCGTAAAGTTTTGCAACAACCTAGTACTAATTTTTAACGTCAATCTCATTTTAGTTTTTTATGTTTACAAATTATTTGTCTCATTTTTCCATCTATTTTAATCTTTTAACAAATTTTATCTATAATTTAATTTCCATCTTTTAAAATTCTACATATCTCTGGTTAACAAAGAAAGAAATAAAGAATTATTGCCTGGTAGAACTGGAAAAGTTACTGCGGAAGAGGGGTAAGAGTTTAAATGACTATGATTCTATGCCTTTTCCTGAAGATGTTCTTTTTCAGATATTTAGAATAGCTTGATTAATGAGGAATTACAATATGACAAAAAGACTTTGGCTCGAGAACACATTTAGTTGGTTTCAAAATTGACAGATGAACAACATAGTGTTTATAATTCAATTTTCGATATTGTCCATTCTAAGCTTGGTGGTATCTTTTTCTTATATGGATACAACGGAACAGGAAAAACTTTTGTGTGGAAAACATTGTTCGCTGCACCTAGGTCAAAAGAAGATATTGTTTTGAATGTAGCATCCAGCGACATAGCATCTTTACTTCTTCCTGGAGGAAGAACAACTCATTCCAAGTTTGCTATTCCTCTAAATGCTACTGAAGACTCTACCTGCAACATTAAATAAAGAAGCCCACTGGAAAAGCTAACAGAAAAAATAGAACTAACTATTTGGGATAAGACTCCTATGATGAATAAATATTGCTTTAAGGCACTAGATAGGACCATGCGAGATATTTTAAAGTTTCAAAACCCGTTAAGCATGGAACAACCCTTTGGTGGAAAAACCGTTGTTTTTGGATGTGATTTCTAATAAAAAATATGAGACTTCAAAGTGTTGATAGAGGTGATTATAGTGAATTGAAAGATTTTTCTAACTGGATCCTTAGCATTGGTGATGGAACTATAGTTGAAGATAATGAAGAAGCATACAACCATAGAGAATCAGATGATATTTTAATCCATAATTCTAGAGATCCAGTTGTGTCAATTGTTAGAAGTACATATAAGGGTTTTGTAGCAATTGATGACCGTTCTTCTTATTTGCATGGACGTGCTATACTTGCACCAACTATTGATATTGTGGAAACAGTAAATGATTATATAATTTTACATACGCCATCTGAGTTGAAGACATACCTAAGCTCTGGCATATTTGATACGGGATCTCCACTCTCCTAAATTTTTGAACGATATTAGATATTCTGGGCTACCTACTCATGAGTTAAAATTCAAGGTTGGTGTTCTAGTAATGTTAATAAGAAATATTAATCACTCTTCGGGTTTATGTAATGGCATAAGGCCCATAATTACAAGACTTGGGGATCATATTCTTGAAGTCGAAATTTTATCTAGAGTAAATATTGGGTACAAATTCCTCATTCCAAGAATGCCTTAACTCCTTTTGATATTAGGCTATCTTTTACCTTCAAAAGAAGACAATTTCCAATTATTGTTATGACAATTAATAAAAGTCAGGGTCAATCTTTGACAAATGTTGGAATTTTTCTTAAACGACCTGTGTTCACCCATGGACAGTTTTATGTTGGAATTTTGAGGGTTACAAATAGAAATGGATTGAAGATTTTGATTTGCGACCATGAAGGTCAGCCAACAAATTCTAGAATAAATGTCATGTACAAAGAGGTTTTCAGGAATATAAATTAATTCTGGTGAAAGTAACAAGGTAAGTAATTTAAATACTTCTTTATATATGCATACAATTCTATGTAGTTAATCAGTAATTTACTTAATTCTTTTTTTTCTAATGGAGTAATTACCTTTGCTTTTTTTATTGCATTGGAGGAGTTTTCTTAGGAACATGTATCAATCAACTTATTAAGTATATTGACATCAATGTTTTTTGGTTCCTGGAAAACTGATATCAACTGGAATTTTTTTAATTGACTCGAATCCTCAGTCATCAGACGCAGCCCGTCTTGGTTCCACAAAGATTGATACCAATCTATGTCTTCAGCTTCAACTCTCTTTGGTTGCTGATTCCTTTAGAATCTCAGGGAACAAGCTTGAAAGGGTATGGAATATTTCTACTTGATATCCCTTACCCCATTTTGTTTTTTTGTTCTAATTTTAGTGATTTACTGGCCTGCCTTCTTGCATTTTTGCTGTGTATCATTTTGTGTAGGGAACTACTCCAAAGACCATCAAGAAACTACATCAAGAAGCCCTATTTTGGCTATCATTACCACTAAAAGGATTGAATTCTGCTTGAAAAGTTTCTTAAGAGATTTTGAGAAATTCTATATGGAATAGGATGTTTGCTTGCTCCCCAATTCAGGTGAAAGGATTTTAAACGGAATTTTACACAGATTTTTGGAAAATTGAAGCATTACATGGCCTCCATTGGTGCTTTTGTAAATTGTCTGGAATTTCACTGTCAAGTTGATGGGGTTGTGAAAAAGCTCACAAATTCGCAATCAGGCAGGAGGATCAAAACTCAAAATTGGATTCAAATTTTTCAAAATTGGAAGAAGGGAATTTGGTTCTTTGTTTCAAGCAACTATTCGGCATTCAGGCCCCTCAGCTGAGTTTGGGACTCCATGATGTTGCAGTGTTCGGTCAGTGAGGGAGGGCTTCTTGATGAAGAAGCTTGATTGTCTAAAGAGTTGGCTTCCTTGTCTGATGCTACAAGGTTTGTTGCTCTGATTTTTTTCTTCTGTTTTTCTGTGGCTGCAGCTCCTGTTGCTTTTTTCTTTTCTTTTCTTTTTTATTTTATTGTCTTTGTTTAGGGAGGTTACCCCCTTTTTGTCGGTACCAAATTTTTTGGATGTATAAAAAATGGTCTCTATTGTTTGAAAAAAAAATTGACATCATTGTTGTATTATATTGGTTAATATTTGTGTGAGTCTTCAAATCATAGACTATGTAAAATTTTACTTGACTATTCATGATTCTTTGACAAATTTTTACTTTCTTTAAATTGTGGACAGTTTTATTTGATGACCCTAAAATGCATCTTCTTATAATAATTTAACATACATAAGTATTTTACATGATGATTGTCTTACCTATTATTCATATCTAATATGAGATACAAATGTTTAACTGCTGATTTTTTTATTTTATTATTATTATTATTATTTTGTACACAGGTTATCAAAATTATCTGCTGAAATGACTTTCCTTCATCCTTATGTAGCCGGCTTATGCTAATTTTCTAGTGTAATAATTTTTGTCCTGCTGATTTTTAGTTTACATGTGTCTTCAAGTCTATTAATTAACAAAATTATTTTTCATTGTACAGGATATAATAATCCTTGATGCATCTATAAACAAATTATTGGTATAATTATTTGTAAGATAGATCAATCATAATGACATAATTATTAAAAGTTGCAGTGATCCCTAGAGCATCTATATTGATATGTGAATAAGTTGCAGTCACGTATAACATCGTCATGAATAACAGGTCATTTTACAGCACCAACTGCCTTAATGCCTTTATCCTTATTAGCAACAATATTATAATTTTTCTGTCTATTACTCTATGTTGCATTCAAAGTATTCAAATGGTATTTTCATCTTAATTTTGCTCCGAATTTTGAATTTATATTTAAGATGTTTGTGTTGGTGTCAACTGTCTTTCTAGAACGATTCTTAATGGAAGATTTTATGAATGGTTGGACATCTGTCAATGACAAGCAAGATGAGGAATTAGTGTTAAATAGTTTTGATTGTTGTGAAAACAAATTATGGACTTCAGCGATATTTACAATTGTTTTTGAATATAGAGTCTACAATTCTATTGACAAATTTAATCTTTTATTAACTAGAGGCTAATATCTATGTTTATTAATCTTTTACTCACTTTCATTTTTTAATTTATGATTTATGAACAACGCATATTTTAATTTTTACATATTGCTATTGAATTATTTAATTATTACTCTTATAATCCCCGTGCAACACACGGGGTAGTGGTGATGATGATGATAATAACAATGAGAAGATATGAAAATTTTTTTATGGATATTGGTTTTTTATCACAAGAGCGGTAATCAATGCATTAGTAGGTTTGAATGGACCGTCTATCAATATAAGGGATTAAAACTTGATTACCATAACGATAAGAATTATTTTGGCGTTCACAAAATTAGTGTAAGTAATCATAAATGTTTCTTTTTCTGGATAGCGTCAATTGATTAGTTTATCCAGTCGCTTAAATTATATGTTTTCTAATTCAAAGTGATATGTGTCTGTTCCTACCACAGTTTTTCTGGATCTCATATTATGATAGAAGTTTGTCGTAAAATTGATTGTATGTTCAAGTTTTGGTTAAATTAGTAATGTTAATAATAGTGCTTAATATCCCGTTTAATATCCCGTCGATGATGATGTTGATGATGATGATGCTTAATAGGATATGTGAAATATGCCTTAAATGCTGAGATTCAGATATATCTTATTTCTAGATGGAGTCGTGTTTATAAATCTACGTATTATGTAATCTCTTAATAGATGCTTATCATATTTAAGGCATGGAATTCAAAAAAAAAAAAAAAAAGACATGGAATTGGCTGTCCAAGAACATACTAACATCTGTTCCACCAAAATATTCTTATATCTAATCTCGGAGATATTAGAAAAAGTTCATTCATGTAATAATAATATTGAAATAGTATAATTTTCCTACCATATACTTTTATTTATTAATTATTATTCAACTTCAATAAGTCTAATTTATTTGTAACAATGCACATTAAATTAAATTAAATAGGAGAGTATAAGAAAACTTATAATTTCAGCTATATTTTTAAAGAAAAGTGACTTTTATATAAATATTTAAACGGATGCAAAAGGAATAAGCGACTATCTTTATAGGGCTGAGATAATATTATTTTTATCAGCAAGAATATTATGTACTATTTCTATATATCGCACGAGTATAGCACTAGTTCACATATAAGCAATTTGTTTATAGTAATTTTGTGAATTCACAAAAAAATAAATATTAAAATAATGATATATGAGATAATCCTTTTAGAGTTAAGTTGTCTCTTAGATAATTAACTCTTATCATATCTAATCCAAAGTTATGCAATGGAAATGCAGTCAAAACTCAAAAGGCGGAATCCTCTGAAGTCCGAACCTAACCGATCTTATAAAGCTGCCTTTGAGCCCGATCTCAATCACCCTGCGTTATTCAGAAAGCGGGGGCTTGACGGTCACAAGATTTGTGCTGATGCCAAAAAAGTCCTTGACCCATCATCAAGCTCTCGCTCTCCCTCTCCTCCCCAAAATGCTGAAATTCCCACCAATGGAAGCGTAAATTCATGGTTATCTAGACTCTAGTCATGATGTATCCTACCTAGATATGTTTTACTAGTGTAAACTGTAACGCGACCTAGATGTGTCTAGCTCAAGTATGAATGCGGAATGTAAATAACACCATAATAATTACGCCAAAACCCAACTGGGAAAAACTACGAGCACCTTTGCCACGGGACAAACAAATCCACTAATTAAGAGGTGAGTTTACTACAAAGAAAGAATAAAAACGTCCTATCACAATAGACACTAAATATTCAAAAGGTAAACTTATAAAATACTCTCTCTTTATGCCTTTTGAAAATGAGCCAACTCCCGTTGCTTCTTCTTTCTCTCGCGCGTCTACGGAACGTCTATCAAGCTCCTAGAGATCTCCCGAACTCATCTTGGGATGACTTGACCTCCTAAGCTACTTTCAACATCCGTGGATATGTCTCTAACACCAATGTAGTCGCCTACCACATACTTGAAGGGTTGCCAAACACAAACACATTGTGTACTTGAAGCTCGGTTTTGTAGGACAAAGTCTTACGGTACAACGGCAGTGTTTGTTTCTTCTCTTTTGCGATCAAGCAATTTAGAATAATGCACAAATTAATTTCTTGCTTCAAACTCAGCTCATGCTAGCCTCCTCGACCTACAAAGAGATAATACATATATAGGCAAGAGTGCGGTTTCTTGTGTAAGTCAAGAATCCAACTTACCATATACAAGTAGTAGAAAACGGACTAAGGAAAGTTAGATATGCAATATATCATAAATTTCAAACTTACTTAATTCTAGTTGAACTCTACATGATAAATAAGACTTCTAGTTAAACATGGTAATACTAATTCAACTAGGAAACATAAAGACTTTGCATATATATCGAGTTCTTGTGCCTTAAGATAAGTACACACGCCACAACTTATCTTTTGGCCCAAGTCAACTAAATTTGCGTGCTAATAATTAAATTACACGTGAACATAAGTCATGCAAAAAATCATGACAATGTTAAAATAATATTTGACACTTTAGACAAAAATTAGGAATGCCAAGATGCAAGAATTTTGGTACTAACAATCTCCCCCTTTGGCTTTTCTAATTTTTCAAAATCTATAATAGCACAAAGTGTCAAAAATGTTTCCTAAGGGTTTAAAAATGTATAAACAGTAAACAATCCCCTTTGTAATAAAACTCTCCCTAAAAATGCCACTGGAGCACGAAACACCAACTCCAATAAATTAAACATATAAATTAGAGTTTAAAGTGCAAAGTGCTTCTGAGTTAGTCAGGATATGTCCTGATCAGATTGGCTGTCTCAACACGAGACATATCCTGATCAGTATCCTGATCAGCTACAGTATCTTCTCCCCCTTTTTGACAAAGAAGAAAAGGCAATCTAATCCTGCATAAGTGTTAGTGAAAATAAAACATATGAGAATAAACTCATATAAGAGTTCAAAAAGATAAACTCATATAAGAGTTCAAAAAGATAACCTCTTGCAATAAAATGTAGTAGCTACCATAGGGAGTTCAACACAGAAACATAAATTATAAACATAAATGAAAAAAACATAAAGCATAAAAACTTAAAAAATAAAATGAGTGTTTCAAGAAAATATATGAATATTTCTTGAGAATGTCTCATTCCTTCTTCTTCCTGTTTCTTCCAGACTACAGCAATTTTGATTTTTCTTTGATTTCTTGGCCTGCTTATTGTCTTTGTCTTGACCAGACCCTTTTTCACCTGTCCTTTTCTTTTTCTTCTTCTGGGGGGTGCTTCACCAGATGCATCCTCCTTGGCTTCCTTTTATGGGTCATCCTCCTTTTGTATCTGCCTCTTCTGAGCAGCTTCTTCATCCACAACAGTAAGAAAACTCCTGAGAAATCTATTGATATCTTCATCCTTGTATACAAACGTTTAACCATTCAACAACAAACAATGCACCATCAAACTGCACAGAGGATCAAAACGTTTAAGAAACAAAATATGAGAAGTATTAAGATCAGTGAGTTGTTCCTGAGCTGATTCAGGTCTTCTTTATGCAGGATATGTCCTGCCTGAATGAAGATTCTGTTGGAATATCTGCCTGAAGTTCTGCTGTGCCAGATGAAATCTGTGTTCTGGTAGGAAGAGAGATTAGTTTGGAACATTGATCTCTTATGAGTAAATCCAATGGTCTTGACCACTGATCCCCTTTCTATCCTCAAACCTTTGATCCTTCAAATAATTGTATATCACCCAAGGAATTGGTAGTTTGTAGATTTTGAATTTTCTTGTTCCACTACCAGAGATGCAGCCCTTAATGATATCAAAGATCTTTTTCCCCAGTTAACTTCATGTTTGGTTCCCAGATGATAAAGTAGCATGACTCTTAGTCTGTTGATTTTTGTTTTGTGTGTGAGAGGGTCCAAATTTGTCATTACAAACTTATGAAGAAGTTTGTACTTTTGGTTCATGTTGGCTGAGGGTATTTCGGATCTCCTAGTTGGCCAGGTGCCCCCATGATTTCTTTGGCAATCTCATTATTGGACAGATTGAATCTCTCGTCATCTTCCTCATCAATCTCAAACTATCTAAGTCCTAGCCATTTTCTAAGACTTTCAGCCGTAAACTTAACCATCATTCCTCTCACATAAATTTTGGTTGTGAACAGACAGTCAGGACTTCCAAATTTCTTTGGAATGTTGTACAAGAATTCTTTCACCAAAGTTTCATTGATTTTCCCATTACAGTCAAATAATTTTTTCAGATTAAAAAACTTCACCAAGTCATCTAATGCAATCATTTCGAAATCAGACACTATAATCCTCCTCTCATAGGTAAATTTTTGATAATTCACAGAATTTCTGTATAATTGAGCAACCTTCTTATCATGAAAACAGTAACTGTAGGGGGTAAAGGAACCTCTTACTGTTCTGATTTCAGTCGGTTTGAAATCATCTGCATCAAGATGCGTCATGACCCCTTGCTCAACTGATGGTTGTCTAGGGTTTCCAATCTGGATCCCGGTTGATCTTCTGGTGACTGGTCATGACGTCGTTGTGGCAATTCTGGCAAAATCTATTTCCCTTTGCGAATGTCTTCCCTTCTCTTCTTTTCCTTTTTACTGAATTTTTCTGACTCCTCAGACGAGTCATCAGTACCCCCTTCTTCTTCCTCCATCTGATAATCACTAACCTTGTCAGATTTCTTCTCATGAATTAGTTTGGATTTTTGCTCTCTATCTGGTACGGAGGTGTCCCGATTGGATTTAGAATCCTCAGATTCTTCTTCTTCAGAATCCTCCGCAGCAGGCGACGAGGATATGTTCTCTTCTCCTTTATCAGCAGTTGTTTTTTCTGGTACGGATGTGACATCCCAAATTTTATGAGATCGGAAGAGCGTCGTGTAGTTGGAATAGTTAAGTCAATGTCAAAATTTAATTATTTGGGTCAAAGTACATGTCATCAAAGGATTTAAATTAAAGAATTAAAGATCGAAGGATTTATGGATGAGTAAGATTTTGTTAAGGACCAATTTACACAATTTATATTTGTTGAGGGACCGAGTGTGCAAATTTTATACATATATATGAGATTGTCTCTTGCAAATGAAAAATATCATTACATACAAACACAACACACGCTGGAAAGAGAAATAGACGCAGGAGATGATTTTCGGCCAAGAAAAAAAAATGGAGGAAAAATAAAAAGAAAAGGAAAAGAAGAAGGGACATTCGGGACAAACTCAAAGTGGGTTTTTGATCCACTTATGTGCCACGATTTTTCCTTGATTTTTTTAGAAGTAAGTGGAAGATTTAATTGTTATATATTG
>CAVNYN010224533.1:0-11515 GCA_963692815.1 Nyctanthes arbor-tristis
CCGAATAATGCCGCTTCGGAGGCGCACCAAACCAAATTCACGCGCATGCATTTTGCACTTTGTGGCCCTTAAATTTTCTCATTATCTTAATTAATCATGATGCTACTTTTACCCTGAAAATTAGGCATTGACCTAACTATTCACATTTTTTTTTAGACAAAGGACAACAACAAATTGAATATCCATTTTAGCGACCCTTAGCTTTCTATTTTTGTCCAAAACAACTTAATTCATCATATCCATGATCTCGAAGGGTAACTCTTATCTCAGATGTGGTAAGAGATGACAATCAGTCGGGTTCGTGACCTACGAAGCATTTTTTTACAACCCCACCCCACGACCCGTCAAAGTTGAAGGCAGATTAGGACAAGATTTTGACCCATTTAATTTCTTTTATTGTTTTTCCCCTTATTTTTCATATTTTTAATTTTTTTTTCAATTTAAAAAAGGGCGCGGCGGGGCGGTTTGGGTTCAGGCCGACCGGCCCCTACCCACAATCCAATCTCCCCCGAAATGACCCGAACCACACTTAACCCACTAACCCAGAAGGTGAAAAATTTTTCATTCTCAGTCTAGTTGGTTTAAATTGTCATCCCTAAACGTCATATACAATTTCAAAACATGCTAAATTAGTCATGTTTTATGTTTTTTCACGTTTGGGTCTTATACCTATTTTAAAAAACTTGAATGTGTATATTGTCTCTAATGATTATGGGTACAGTTTTTTTCTTTTTGCATAGGTTTAGTTTTTTTTTTTTTTTTTTAAGAAATTTCCATTGATTGCAAAAAAGTATCTGCAAATGGAGGATACCATCCCAATTATAAGGAGGCAGAGAAAAAATGACAAAACATACTAAAATGGACAAAACGGATATAAAAGCATCAGGCCGAAGTAGCGGGTGAAAACGCAAGGCATCAGTACAGCAGGAACCAGCTGCAAAGGATCCCAATCCAGCCAAGAAGAACCTCCATCAACAGACCTAGCCGATAGTAGCTTCCCCACAAGAGTACCCAAGTCCATCTAGCCAAGCATCTGCAGCACCGGACAAACAAGCAAATAAACGGCAAAAGAACTCCCTCCTTTGGATCCGCTCAGTTTTCCGCAGAGAGATAGGACATCTAGCATTTTTGTTTTTCCACAATTACAGATTTGAATTTACTTTTCTTTTCTTCAGCAAGGTTTGCATAGGTTCAGTTAAACTGATGTGTGAGGAGATCTAACACATTGTCTGGACTTCTGTTTAACTTATTAAAGACCTATAAATTTGTTAGACACGTTAAATGTTGATTTATTTATTTAATAAGAGTCATTATATACTTATAAGTTGTGCAAATAAAACCCATTTGAAGAGTAATAACTTTTATAAAATTATCATGATCTTAGTAGATGATGTGTGATGTCTCTTTGCATTGTGTCCTATCAAAAGGGGAAAAAAAAGCCTTCTATAGAATTGAAGATATTATATATCATCCAACTTCATATATCATCATGATCATGAAATATGGCAGCTAGTATGCCCACATTTGATTATGAAGCGAATTGTTAAGGGCAGAAATTCTCAGAGGATAGCAGAGAATATTTTTCTAAACCTGATTTTGTCTTCACACATGACAAAGTATTATTCTATGATTATAAGGTTGTACCATAGATATTGTAACAATATTTCAAAGTTCAAACACCATTATTACCATTTTTATTATGTGAATTAAAAAAAAAATCAAAAGGGGCAATAAAAGATTTGTTAGAACATAAAGCCACCAATACCAGTTATACACTAGGGTCGACTTCGCAACCACTTATAATCGGTTTCAATTATAAGTATATGTTGATACTTCACATAGATGTGACAAAATACTTCACTTTCATTTGAGACGCTGACATTTGTAATTGCTGCACTTCACATGTTTATAATTGAAACCAATTATAATTAGTCGCCAAACATGCTCTAAAAGTACACTTGGTAACGATTTAAATGGAATAATATTATAATTGAAATTAAATATTAAATTCATCTCACGTGATAATACATAAAAATGACATATTTACACAGAAAAATAACAGATGTGCATAATGATAAAATTTTAAATTAAGTTCTACATAACTATTTTGTCATTATACACACATTTTACTTTTCCGTAGCCTTGGGTTAAGTGAATTTCAAATTTAATTTCAATTATAATAAGATTCCATTTAAATGATTGCTAAACGTGTCCTAACATTTTATTTATTAAATAAATGGATTTGGATGAAATTGTAAATAGCACAAAGGTTGGGACCTATTTATCCAAATTTAAAGGTTGCATATGAAAGTATAAATGAAAGCAAAGGTTGGGAGGCCTTTTGTCACGCCCCGCATGTGACACGGGCGAGACGGCAGCAGATTGGCAATGCCGAGGCCGAAACGGGCACAGATGTGGCGCACGGCATGGGACGTGTGCGCCCGGCCAGTGGGAACGGCAGATTAAAATCAGCCCCGGCATGGCATGCCGACCCGTGTTACGTCCTGAAAATTTGGCTAAGTGTGGAAGCCAAAATATGGTGGGCCCCAGCCGAGAAAATCCGTGGTCAAGAACGACGGCTGGCCGAAATCTGGAACGACAGCTGGAACGTTGCTGGAATGGCCCAGAACGACGGCTGCAAGATGCTGAGAACGATGGCTGTGCCAGGGGCCGCACAGTTGGGCCGAAATATGCTGACAGAGGGATGCTGATAGGCCGGAACGTGCTGGAAGACGGCTGGCAGGTGGGCTGCCATGCCACAAACGGATCCATGCCCGGCCCATGAGTTTGAGTGAATTTTGCTTATAAATAGGGGTGAACCCCATTGTAAATACAAGAAGTGAGTTCCAAGAGTTCTTAGAGTGATACACTATAGAGAGAGTGAGAACCGTTCTTGTAAACGGCATTGTAACGTTATTGCTTACGTTCTTTGTGGCAATAAACGTCCTTAGCATTCTCCAAGTTCGGTTGCCTTGTTTTTCTTCAATCTTCTGCTATATTTCCATAAGTGTTGCTGCCCTTTTAACCTCATCGGTTAAGGGGACGAGTGGGACGACGGTGTAGGCTGACTTAGCGCCGTTTCTGCAACGAGGCAGAACGCTAAGGCCGCACAGATGCCGGTTTTCGTTTGTGAAACTAAACCACCCCGTGACACTTTGCTCCTAAAATATCTCCTCTTCCATTATTATTAGTATTATTATTTGTTCTCTTTATTGCTACCTAGTAAATCATTATGCCAAACGGTTAGTGGGAAAACATTCCTTCTCTATCTCTGTGTGTGTGTCTGACTATGTGTGAGGATTGACAAAAGTCTTGAAACAAAATGCTTTTAGAAGTGAGAAATTAATGTAATTAATTAATTATTGGCATTTAGAAATGCCCTATTTTTTACATTTAAATGTTAAATTGTTGATGAAATATATACATATATATTCAATTATTTGGTCAAAGTTAACTGCTAGCCGAAATCACCATCGAGAGAAAACAGGAAAAACTAGGGTTGCTGGAAAAGTATGCACAATAATTCGTGCAGTTAACCATTAATAAGTTAACAATTTAGGATCAGCCTCATTTCTATCATTAGAGCGTTGGGCGAAAAAAAGTTAATGGGGAAAAAGTCAAAGTGGAAAAATAAAGGGAAAAAATTCATTCTCAAATAGTGTGTAGGAGGAAAATTTAAGGGGAAATATAAATATAAGGGGAAAACATTTATTTGGGACCAACAATTTGACACATGGCAACTTGTAATTGGTTGGCATATTTTCCAAATTAAAAAATGTAAGGGGGAATTGCATAAATGAATTTAAAAAAAAAAAAAAAAAGAAAGATAAGAGTTTTTCCTCTCCTCTTCCTCTAACACTATTTGATATTGTACACTGTAGGATGAAAAACCCAAATTTAAGGTTTTCCACCCTTTTAATGCTCTTATAGAAACTAGTTAGAATTTCGATCTCTCGCCATACGTTTAATGAAATTATTTTACTAAACGCACACATAGTGAGAGATCGTTTTCAGTCAGAGAACCTTGTATTGTTTTTTTTCACCACAGGCACAATTGATGTTGAGTTGTTCTACTTAGACTATAAAGTACCATACTATATTATTATATATTAAAGTAAGATATTTGTCATGTGTAAGTTTTCTCACCAAAACCACTATCACATTTTTTATATGCTTCTTTTATTTTTTATTATTTTATTTTATAATAATAATAGTCATTCTGTTTAGAAAAAAATAATACTTATCTATTTGTTACATTTTGCTATCATTTTATTTTATAATAATATATAAAAATTTATGTACATTTTTATTCTATATATAACATGCTATTTGTTATCTACTAATGTTTATTATACATATTTTATTAGTTTTTAGACTATCTTCAAATATTTAATATTTCTTCAAAATTCTAACAGTTGATAAACAAATTTCTAGTATTGGGTTATTAGGACTTCTTCTTATTTCAATTAAGTGCTTACTCGTGATATTGATGATATAATAATAAAGTAAAATTAAACCAGTTTCAAAACCTTTATTTTAATTCAATACAAATAAATCACACGTCATAAAACTTAAGGCTATATGTTTAGTATATTACTTAATTTATTCTTTTTCTAAGAACCTCTATATTTGGTAAAAATTTAAGTTGACAGGATACGATATTAATAATATTTGATGATAATAATTTAGAATAAAAATAAATAATTCTTTTAATTCTTTTTTAGAACGGAAAAGTGGTTAAAAATTAATATTAGGGGTAAATGGTAAATCATATAAAATATATTATTTGTTGTAATATTGCTTCCGTTAAGTCTTTTGTAATAGGAGATTGTGCACTTTATATTTTTTTAGAGTAGATTTAATAAATAGCGATGAGAAAATGCAAAAAAAAAAAAAAAAAAAATCCAAGAATTTATGGTGGAAAATGAATATGAAAAATAATTCATTCTAATAAATCAATGTCATCTACACTCTATTGACTAAAGATATGAGTGGAGGTTAATTATGAAATTGTATCAATTTCATGTCCTCTATTTTCCGTAGTTTCTTAGTTTAAATACTCAATATGAAATTAATTTTGTAAAAATTTCCCATTTTCATTTTTATTACCTAAGAGTATTGTTCTAAGAATAACAATTTAATTAGCTTTATGTTAAATGAAAATATTGTTCATTTCAATTTCATCTTATTTATATATATTAGTAACATATATATATATATAAACGAGTAGTATGCAATAAAATTATAATTATTTGGTTTTTCAAATTACCGTGTATTTTTTTATTAATTATTTTATTTCGTGCAACACATGAGTATATAACTAATTTATTTTTATAAGATAAAAGTGGTAAACCATCTACACCTATTTTTAGGTTAACATTAATTATTTTGACAACTTCGTTCCGTCTTACTCCGAAACAAACGAACAATAAGCTATTTAATTTTGATTTAGTTTTTCGATCTAACCAATAAATACAATACATATATAAAACATTGCTCTATATAGCAAGATTTGGCTTTTGAGGATGTACTTAGATAATACCGCACATTTTTTACTTGAAATTATTTGATAATTTGTTAATCAAATCTAGTCTAGATCTAACATACTAAGATTATATATGTGATATCATATGGTATTATATGACTATATGTATCACATAAGAAACTATAATCATGTAGTTTGTCTCGATACATATTATATTACTGTATGACACTATATAGTGTCGTACATCTAACATTATATCATTTTCAGTGTGATCTATTTATATAAACCAGCGGTAAAAATCAAGTTGTATTTGTGGAGTGTACGTTGTGTATAAATACCCAACATGTTTAACCAATTTAATTTAATTTAATAAAGTAAAATAAAATAATAATAAAATATATTAAAAGAAGAAACTCTTTCAAGAAAAATAAAATGATACCACACCCACATTGTCACTTAGTTGACTTGCAAATCTTCCGTTGGCTTCTACCTTTTACTTTATGCGTTTTCTTCCTCTGCTAATTATGGCCCATATGAAAAATAATTTTGTCAAGTTGGATAAGGCAAAATTCATTTATGTTTTTTTTCCTTCTCTACAATATTTTTCTCATGTCTAGAATGGGTTCACTTATTCAAATAGATTTTTTCCCCCTTCACTTCACACTGCACTCAAATGTTAACTTGGGCATTAACCTATCTCGTTGTAGTAGGCACTCATTTTAACACTTGATTTATGGTGTCCGTTTTCATATTAGAAAAATACAATGATAATTACGTACTTAGAACGACTAGGATTTGAAAATGCAAATTCAATTCTCATTTAAACTTCTACGTCTGTCTAAAAAGCAAATTCAATTCTCATTTAAACTTCTACGTCTATCTAAACCTATCTAGACTTTGAAACTTTACATCAATATTTATATCAACTTTAAATAAAATTTAAGTTTTTCAAAGAAATATTTTATTATTTAAAGTTTATCTCATTTTGTCACTTCAGCTACGACATTTCTTATCCATGAATGGTCCATGCCCCCCCCCCCCAACCCTAAAAGAAATTGGTAGAAAGGCCTACCTATAATTGTGTAAACCACTAATCAAAAGAGAAACACAAAGGGAACCCTACAAGATGTGATATCACCCCAATTTCTTCCTTTGATCAATAAAGACAAACAAAAAAATTACTTATAATTTTTTACGTTTTCTAAGCTCACCTCAAAATAACTTAAATATTGACTCACGTTTACTTATATATTATCTTCACCTTTTTCAATAAACCATCAAATCAATATGGACGCTCTATTTAGACAAGCATATTCGGAGTAAGATTTGATCGATTCCAAATGCTTTGAGGGTTACCTGCAAAAATTCACTAGCGGGTACTAAAGTTTCTCCCAATTCTAGTACGGCCATTATTTTTCGAAAATTTGAATAACGGTCCCTCAATTGGCAATTCGCAATAGTCACTTGAATCCAAAATTGCTCAGAACTAAAGCTTAAAAATTATTATAAAGGGATCTTCTTCTTCATCAAGTTGCTTATCTGTCCACAAGTACGAGCTTTCTCTTTAGCTATCACTGTATCAGTGCGAATGAACGAGTAAATCAAGACATCATACTAAAAAAGTATATATATTACCAAAATTTTTCTTTAATGATCATTGCTAAAACTAGCTGAAACTTCAGTTATTGTGGGTGAATGAGCTCGTTTTCTTGGCCACTAATTTTAATCCATGTTTGGTAAAGCATAAAAATTTTCAGCCTTTGACACATTCAACTTATGATATCATGATTTCCACTAAATGAATAAGTCACATTCCAATTCTATACTTTTTCTAAAAATAAAAAAAATAAATAAGCAATTATTTTTGTCCACATATACTTTTTTTTTAATTTGTCCCCATAAACAATCTTAATCAAGACATCATTAAAGATCAAAGTGCCAGATTAATCCTAACAAAACATCCTTTTCACTTTTATTTAATCACGGCGTTGAGTTCAATACTTTTTCATTGAAATTATTTCTTGGTTGAGGTAATTTCTCTTTGTCTAACACAGTTGCGCTTGATAAACCTAAAATCGGAAGATATGAATTTCTTTTCTTCATTCTATTCCCCTTTTTGCTTTTGGTTATAATAATTACGATGCACATATCTTACTATCTACAAGAGCAGTTTAGTTTGAGTAGATTACGCCATTAAAAGTGTTAATTACTAAGTATGTAAATTTTCAATCACCAAATATTTGGTGTTGTTATCCCGCCAAACATATAATGTGATATAATACTGACTGTTGATATATGTTTTGAAAAAATTATGAATCATATGCTTATATTATACCAAATCACTGGTGACATTAAACATTTGGGGTTTAAACATTCCTTTTGGTTAACTATTGTGTTTATACTAATATTAAAAGAAAAAAAAACCTATTATGCTTATATTTTACAAGAAATACTTCAAAAGCACTACATAAAGAGTGACTAAGTGTGGGAACTTTCCTACGTACGTTATTTCCTAGTATATTTTACTGCCGGCCACACACTCTCTCTCTCTCTCGTCTTTCTAGAGGAAGTGTTTGTGCACAACACAAATTCGGTATGTTAGCCTATACATACGTCTCTCTCTCTCCCCCTCGAACTAACATTAAAAATTCTCTCTTATAATAAGAACCCGTTCTCCAAAAATCCCTCTTGTTCAAGAACACCCATCTAAAGTTTATCAACTTTTATATGCCTTTAACTGATTGATCCTTGTCCTTGGTTAATACTGCTTATCAAAAGTGAAAAAGTGTTTCTTGAACTTGTAATCTTTTGGGATTGAGAAGAAAGAAGAAAGAATGGTAGTGAAGATGATGAAGTGGAGGCCATGGCCTTCCATTTTATCCAAGAAAGTTGAAGCCAAGATCACCATTCATCAACTTAAGGGTCTTTTGGTACCGTCAGAAATGCAAGATTCTGCAAAATTTGCTGTTGAGATCAGGTGGAAAGGGTCAAAAGGGAACGCTTTGAGGACTTTAAGGAAAGGTGTAAGGAGGAATTTTACGAAGGAGGAGACTTTGAGAGAAGATGGGATTGTTGAATGGAATGAAAATTTTCAGAATTTCTGCAATTTGTTAGCTTTCAAGGAGGGGTTGTTTCATCCTTGGGAGGTCTCATTCACTGTATTTAATGTGAGTTTTCAACTGGGATTTTCTTTTATTTTTGATGGATTTTAGTTTTTAGGTTGTTGGTCTTAATTAATGCTGTTTGACCTTTTTTCTCCTCTCCTCCTCCACTTTTGCCTTGACTGGTTAGTCATTAATTGCTCTGAAGATCATGATCATAGATAGCAAGAATTTAATCTAATAACAAATCTTGAATTTGAAAATATTAAGGTAGTTTTATTGATTTTCTGCATTTTCCTGTGTGTGATTTATTATTTTTTTCCATTTGAAATTAAGGATGTTTGACCTTTTTTCCATAAGTTTTGGCATGGTGATTTGTTGGTAACTTTGGAGTTAAAATGATGATTTCTTGGGGTTGATATAGATACATGGGGGTTTGTACAAATTTTGTACGTAAAGTATGTACAAATATCATTTGTTTGAATATTATGACACGATTGGTAAGGTGGGTTGGACAGTATTAAAAGAAAATGTTACATTATGTCATCCACTTTCATGTTATACTGTTTACCAAATGCGCACTTAGTAAGATTCTCGATCGTGTTTGATAATCCCTTTGACAAGATTTTTCCTACTGGGCTTTCAGCTTGTGCTCTTGATTGTTTCTTGATCTCTCTGGTATACATGTTTAGATGATCTTACTGTTATATTCTGTTTCGCTATATGGTTGATTTTGATGATCATGACAGCTATGGCATATACTGTGTGCTCCGTGATCGTTTTTATTCCCAAACAACAGAAAGAGTATAGATTGAACTAGTCAAACTTCAAAAACCATGTGAATATGCTGTAGTATATCATCTCTGACTTGATACCAAAATGCTAATATATTGTCATAAACTAGGGATCAAAGCAAGAACCAAACGGCAAGATCCCTATTGTTGCGACTGGAAAGTTGAACCTTGCAGACTTTGCCTCTCACGTTGACAATGAAAAGAAAGAAATCACAGTTCCTCTGGATATGCCTGGCGCTGGCATTGACAATAGGCTTTTGCTTTGTGTAAGCACCCTCATCATTGATTTCTTTACCTATATATGTTAGCGCGTTTGATATGTATCGTTGAATAGGCTTGACCCTGCAAACTTCCAAAAATCCGTCATTTAGCATACCTTTGTTTTTGTAGATCGGAAGAGCTGTGTATGTTCTACCAAGACTTGTTCATTTGCAGCTGTCTGTCATTCTTCTAGAGTTAAGAACTGCAGAGGAACCTGCAGCAACAATGCAGAGGCCTGTTATTTCTTTTCCTCTGTCACCCTGTTATGGAGAAATTCCCCCAACAGACAAAGAAGAAAATTCCATCCTCAAGAGCCAGTCTGAAAAGAGTGAATATTTTTCGGGGTTTGTCTAGCCGAAGAGTTAAGAAGACAGGTAGCGAAGAGGAAGGCAGTGATGGAAGGAGCTCGGTCAGAAGCGAAGAAATGTACCCACTTGATACTGATTCACTTGATGACTCGGAAGAATTGGACTTGGAGGAAGGGAATGAGGATTCAGGTTTTCGGAAGTCATTCAGTTATGGAACATTGGCCTATGCAAACCATGTTGGGACAGCAAGTCAGTCAAACACGAGCAGTAGCAAAGATGGTGACTTAATCTACTATAGCCATAGGAAATCGGATGTAGGACAAACATTTGATAAGTCCATCCAGCCCAGTCCAAAACGCGGAATCCTTCCTTGGAGGAAGAGGAAATTGAGCTTCAGATCCCCTAAAGCTAAAGGAGAGCCATTGTTGAAAAAATATTATGGGGAGGAAGGTGGAGATGATATAGATTTTGATCGCCGGCAACTTAGTTCCTCAGATGAATCGGGTTTTGGGGTAGGCTAAACATCGTATCACTTTCTTATATTCATTTTTTTCATCATAAAATATCATGATCCTTTCGTTTTCTGATAAGAAGGTTCTGACAATTTCATCTTTTTTGTCTACACCAGAAAACCGAAGAGGCTTCAGATGCAAATATGCTAGCAGCCTCAGCATTTGGAGACGATAATTTTGCCATTGGTAGTTGGGAGTTGAAGGAGATAATCAGTCGCGATGGACATATGAAGTTACAGACACAAGTTTTCTTTGCTTCCATCGATCAAAGGAGTGAAAGAGCAGCAGGTGAAAGCGCATGCACAGCCCTGGTAGCCGTGATTGCTGATTGGTTACACTCAAATGCTGATGAGATGCCGATTAAGTCCCAACTCGACAGCCTGATCCGTGAAGGCTCGTTAGAGTGGCGGAATCTCTGCCAGAACGAGACTTACAGGGAGAGGTTCCCAGACAAGCATTTTGATCTAGATACTGTCCTCCAAGCCAAAGTTCGTCTGATTTCTGTTGTGCCTGAGAAGTCCTTCATTGGCTTCTTCCAACCGGAAGGACTCGAAAACGGAGAGTTTGATTTCCTACACGGTGCCATGTCGTTTGATAACATCTGGGACGAGATTTCTCGAAGTGCCTCAGATTGCTCTGACCCGGCAATTTACATTATCAGCTGGAACGACCACTTCTTCGTCCTAAAGGTTGAACATGATGCATATTACATCATTGACACTCTAGGCGAGAGGCTTTACGAGGGCTGTAATCAAGCATTCATCTTGAAGTTCAACCGAGATACAAACATACATCAAGTTGCAAATGCTGAGACTCAAAAGTCAGACGAAAAACCTGCTATCACTGCCCAAACTCAAGCGAAGGAAGAAACTTCCAACGGGCAAATGAATATCAGCACTGCTGATGTGAAGGGAAATAACGAGGAAGAGTTGAAGATCATCTGCACGGGAAAAGAGTCTTGCAAAGAGTACATTAAGAGCTTTTTAGCTGCGATTCCATTGAGGGAACTGCAAGTTGATATGAAGAAAGGATTGATGGCCTCAACGCCCCTTCA
>CAVNYN010224545.1:0-100777 GCA_963692815.1 Nyctanthes arbor-tristis
TGTAATCTTTAACTGCAAAATGGTATGTAGCTTTTTATATTTTAGGGTAAGCATATTCTCACTACAATTTTTATTTATGACACCACATTTTAGTGACACACCAATTAAAACATGTTTTTGATACAAGCACCACAATAAATTTACAAATATAACCTAAATTGTAATAAACAACATAAAAACGAAAATTAAATAAAAATAGAATACACTACATTCCGTTTCCATCATCGTCCCTGGTGGTTTAGTTTTGTTCTCCACCAGTGTCCCTCCATTGCCAACCACGCGTCCTCCCATTCAACACCTCTCTGGCCCCAAATTGAAATTGCTATTTGTGTGATCTCGTCTTGTTGTACATCTCTCGTATGTTCGTTGGGTATAATAATTTTTATTTGAGTGAAGTGCAGAGATTCGGGTGTAATAATTTGATTTATTCGAGTCCAGTGCAGAGATCAAGTCAAAACGAATTTTTTCTCGGTTTCCGATCTTACTTTTAATTATGAGAGAAATTGAGGTTAGAATTGCAGATAATGCCGTTCTAGTTCTCGTTCTAGTTTTGAATGCCTTCTGGTTTGCCATAATAATAATAATAATAATAATAATAATAATAATTTATCTAATTGCTTTCAATATTCGAATTTGATTCAATATTTTCCAATTCGGTGGCTGCATTCATTAATTGTCCGGAAATCTAATAAAGCAATCAACGTTTATCAAATCTCAAATAGATTTTTGATGTAAAATGTATATTTATAAATAATAATAATAATATAGATTAGAAGGAATATACAAGTTTAATGAAACATAAGTGTACTGTAGAAAATTTAAAGCGGCAATTAACATTCGAAAAAGGTTATTTTTGTAATCTTAAAATGTGGTGAGATAAGTATAGTTTTGATCTTAACACCAAGGGGCGGAGCTTTGGGGGGGCCATTCGGGGCCCGGCCCCGTAAATTGGAAAAATTTTCATTTTGGTTTTTTTTTTTAAAAAAAATTATATGTAAAAGTAATTTAGCTATACGTAATATACGGCTCACTCTTATAATAGCTCCTGGCTCCGTCATTGTCTAACACCATATGCATAGTGTTAGATCATTTTTAGTGGTAAGTAATATTTGTGGTGGCAATATGGCCAACCTATATTTAAATTTAATGCAATTGAGGCAAAATAAGCAGACAAATATAGTAATACAACAAATAAATAAAAGAGGTGTTGCTCTTTTGCTTCCCAAAAAAAAGGGTGTTGTAGGAGATTAATGAGTATTTCTAATAAGTCAGATCTGTAACGTACCGACGTTGGTGCTTTATAATTTTCAGTGAAATTACAATGTGATATGAGATATGTTGTTTGTTCTAGAATTGGTCCCAGTGTCATCAAGATATTTATGCTCTAAAGGAATTTTAGAGAGACATGAATAAGTAACATTTTCACGTAACACAAATTCCTAGGACAGTGATCACATGGATATTTTTCGATCATCCAATGAAATTATGTCACATATATAATCTCATTTATATATGCTAGACTTTCATGTCTCCTTAGGCTTTTTGTATGCTCTACGAGCGCATCTCCAAAGGTACACCTTCCATCCTAGTGTGTGAGATAAAATTAAAAAGTATAGTAAAATGTCTCTAATGAAAAATGTGAATTGTGAAAGTAGTTAAAAAATTATGAATTATTGACTTAAATTGTGATTATGAGGAGAGAATTCACAAAAAACAATAAAAAAATAATAAATAGACAATGTCTAGCTCACCGTCTAAGTGTAGACAATGTGCTAGATAATGTCTATATTTTCTCTTACCACATAAGATTTTTTTTAATGATGTGACTATAACATTTTTACAATTCACAGGCCAGAGCATGACCATGTCCAATGCAAGAAATGCGGATAGGAGAAGAGAGATAAACACATTTTCAAATTCCTCTCACACCTTTCTCTATTTACTTAGACATTGTTAATGACATTATGTAAGGAAAAAAGGAAAAGAAAGAAAGAACAGAAAGGAATTAATAAAATGTAATTTGATGGTTGTTGATTACTTTTCCACCCTACTAAGATAGGCAACTACAAATTTTTACACTAAATAAGAAAACAAATTGAATGCAGTTGGAATAATAAACTTTTTTATGTTCTTATTTTTTTTCCTCTTGCAATAGATGAACAAAAGCATTGTGAATATATTTGACTGATATTAGGAGATGAAATGTCTATTTTAATGTTTAATATTCCAACTATCTTAATTAGGATATTTTAGTCAATCGAAAAATAAATTATACCCTAAAGAGGGAACCAGACTATAATTTATAATATATATATATATATGTATGAATGGAAAAGAAGTCACGTTCGATGTATTCCCTTTTTCTTATGAAAAAAGTTTCCTACTTATTTTTATATAGATTAAAAAAGTTAACTAATAAACTCTCTCTAACGGCTCCCCAAAAAAAAAAAAAATGTATATATATATATATAGGTTGCCAAAAAAAAAATCCCTCCGTCTGATAAAAAGAGTAGTGTTATTTATTTAAATTAAAGACGGGTATCCAGTCTAGTTGACATTTTTATATTGGAAGATGGATAGATAACTATGAATACAAAAAGACATTCACCAATTCCTTATCAAATAAGAAAATGACAACTAAACTGAAAATTAGATAAATAGCATTATTCTATAAAAATGGTCTCAATTTCCTTTTTTATTTATCCCAGATTATTGTCTACTTTTATTAGTTAGTTTTTTAATTTTCTTATATGCTCCTATTAAATATGCATTGATATTAACAAATAATAACTAATAAAGTTAAATAACAATTAAATGAATGGGCATGTTATGAAAAATTTCATAAATTTCACTTTTTTAAGAACATTAATTAGATCTTTTAAGAGTATCTCTAATGCATAGTTATAGTGATGGACTAATATAATAATTGACAAAAAAATACTAATTTGGCACATTAAATACTTGACATTATCATATAAAATGTCATGGGATGACATTGTCTATGATAATGTTAAGTATTAATTTATTCAATCAATATATTTCTCTCTCTTTTTTTTTCCTAAAATCCCTAATAATAATTTGACAAATATGCAATATTGACATTGTTGTATTAGAGAATTTTTTTAATGTAATGTTAATATTTTTTGACACATATACACTTACGACATTTCACATTGACTTTGGATTGGAGATGCTCTAAGAGAATTCACATTAATAGTGTTAAATTAGGTCTAGTAAAATTGTTAGTTAGCAACTCAAAAAATTATATACATTGGTAATGTTAAAGAAATTGTTAAAAGAACTTCTTTTGGTTAGTTGTTAACTTTGTTATTAATTTTAACGCTTTACTAGAATGTAATGTTTTTGAAACATTCTTTTTGATTTATTTAATAAAATTTGACCAATAATTTTTGAAAATAATGAACCTACTTGGATTTGAATAGATTTAGTGATTTTGTTTAATACATATAATGTGACACTTTAATAAGTGTAAAATTTAAGTTAAATATGTAGTATTCAACAACAATTTAAAATATACTTTTTACTTATGTGGATAATTAAATTTAACAACACGATTGTGGATGCTCTAAAGTAGGTTGTTAGTAGAGCTGTTAGTTAACAACTTAAAAAACAATCAACATTAGTGGTATTAACTTATTTGCTGGAAGTGTCAATAAAATAGCATGCAAATGCTCCAAATGCTCATCAATAGATTTGCTATATATTAAGATGTCGTCAAAATAAACTACAAACTTACTTGTAAATGGCTTTAAGACTTGGTTCATGAGTCGCATAAATGTGCTCAGAACATTACTAAGACCAAAAGGCATCACCAACCACAAAGAAACCCTCTTTTGTCTTAAGAGCTGTCTTCCATTCATCACCCGGGTTGATCCGTATTTGACGATATACACTCCTCAAGTCTAATTTGGAGAAAATTTTGGATCCAGCAAGCTTGTCTAATATGTCTTCAAGCCTTGGTATAAGAAACTGATATTTGATAGTAATTTTATTCTAAAGTATTGATCATAAATATGTTTCTATTATTATTTCTTTTATATAACGGGATATATAGGAGGGGGAATTCAGAGAGAGACATGTGTAGTTCGAAGCAGAAACTTACGTCTTAAAATATGAGTATTTAACTATTAGGACATAATTTCAACAATAAATTGTTTTTAGTTAAAAACAATATATAATAATAGCAGTGCAACCACTAATTTAGTTCAGCGTTTAGCAGCTGAGAAAATGAATTTTAAAAAAATAAAAAATCGTGGACGTGGAGATCCAGCGATATATATAATGGACGGATTTTTAAAACACAACAAAAAATATACACCGAAGCTGACGTGTGGACGGTCCAGGAAATCTCGTTTTAAGTCATTTGGAATTTACCTACGCTGGGCCCAAGTAAAATTCCAGCCGAAGAATTGATTAAACACGCCGACGTCGTTTCGGACTCGGGGAAAAAATCTCGATTCAAATGCCACCAGATATCGAGGATATTTTCAGGGATGCCACCTCCCTCTAAGTGGGGCGCAAGTTCATGTGATTCTCAATCAATTACCTTTGAAACAACTTTTGAGGCGATTACCCATTCTCCGATGCCACGTGGCTTCGTAGGCCCCATTTACACCCACTACAAATTCAGAGATTGTCTCTTCACTAATTTACGGCATCGCTCACAGAGGTCGTTCGGAGTTTGCTGTGTGTGACCTGGTAAGTTGGTTAGACTACTGATTACCACTGACTTTGTAAAATTGACAGAATCTGTTCCGAGTTTATTTCCTATTTACCAACTGTTTTGAGAGATTTTGTGCTATATTTTTCGAGTCCAATTAAGCTCTTTAAAAAACAACTGATGATATATTTGAGCTTTAATTAATTATTACTAAACTAGTAGATTATCACTAATTGGTACGTGAGTCGATCTTTTCCTTTTCTGTTTCATGTTTTCTTTTCGCCGTATGCTGAATTGTTATATTTGTTTATAAAACATGCTTTATTTTTGATGTCTCATGCCAATAAATTGCACCGGTGTTAATCTTGAATTTTATTTACTCTGGATGAACTCTACAAATGTTATAGGGTTTAACTGGATTTAGCTGCCTGAGTTAAAGATTATAAATGTTTGTTATCGAGTCAACTTTAAATGCCGGATAAGATAACAGCTGATTGTTTTCAGTCAATTGATAGGTTTGGGAAAATAGCAACATCTAGTTTAATTTCTGTGGCATATGTTCTAATTGCTGTTTTTCTATCCTTGGATTCACAGCGAGGTGTCAACCATGGCAATTGTAACCGCATCACATTTTATCTCGCATGTACACGGTGGAGCAGCTTCCGTTGAAAATAAATCAAACTTGGCGCAGATATGCCTGAAAAACCAAATTGTGACCCATAATGGGTTGAGATCAATTAATATGGTCGATATGCTCCAATTGAGAACCAAGGGAAAAGTAACTGCAAAGCGATGCAGGAGCAAGGTGAGCAAAGTTGATTCTGATAGACCGTCCGGAACAATTGTATGCGGAAAAGGGATGTGCTTGGTCTTTGTAGCAGCAGAGGTTGGTCCATGGAGCAAAACTGGTGGGCTAGGTGATGTTCTTGGAGGGTTGCCACCGGCCATGGCAGTAAGCACTATCACCAATCTTATAAAAATATGGAAATGGTTAGCCATTTCAAGTTTCATTATTCATGAAGATCTAGGACAAATAGCTCAACTGTAGGATTATTTTGTCTAATTAATATGTTTGGCGGTTTTATTTTATAGGCTAATGGGCACCGATGCATGACAATTTCTCCGCGTTATGACCAGTACAAAGATGCTTGGGATACTAGTGTGCTTGTTGAGGTATAATGGCAAAATGTCATGCATTCTCTGAATTCTTTTTCCCTAGATGTATAATAATCAAGTTAGAACTTAATAATGATTTTACTGCAGATAGAAGTTGGAGGCAGGATTGAGATCGTTCGCTTTTTCCACTGCTATAAACGTGGAGTTGACCGTGTTTTTGTTGATCATCCAATGTTCCTGGAGAAGGTTTTTAATGCAGTGAATTTTTTCTGTTCACATGTATATCCAAATTGTATCACGTAATCATATCGACAACCCTAGTTGATTCTTGTCCTTTTATCTTCGTCTTCTGAAGGTCTGGGGAAAAACTGGATCAAAGATTTATGGTCCTAATGCTGGAACAGATTATGAAGACAACCAACTTCGCTTCAGCTTGTTGTGTCAGGTGAATCTGTTGTAAAATCTTCAGTCTACTGCATCTACCATGAAGAAAACAGAAGTTGAGATTGCTGATTGAAACCGTATATTTGCAAATTTTTTACTAAATCATACAGACCAGTAAGGGGTTTTCACTCTTTTAGAGTTTGGTGCAGATAATGAAAAAGGAAAGAGGAGAAACACCCTCTAAATATACATCACCACCTATTTGAAAAATTTTATTCACACTAGATAAATATATTGTCATCCATTAGGTATATATACATTTTTTTTTCACGATAAAGCTAACTAATAATTTGTCATGATTTTGTTTTCCATTTTCTTCACACTCAGACAAAAAAGATATTCTTCCACATTATAGACAGTGTTGACCATCCCCATATATTATTTTCCCCTAAACTTGCTTGGTCATTTGAATGGGCCATCATGAGTTCTGTATCGTGCTCACTTCAATGGTTTTCATTTTCAGGCAGCTTTGCTGGCACCACTAGTTCTCAACTTTAGCAGCAGCAAATATTTCTCGGGGCCATATGGTAATTGAAAAGTCATATTTAGAAAGGTATCCAGCTTTCAACATGCAAAACATGACTATTCACAGCCTTTGAGCTTTCTTGTCACAGGGGAAGATATTATCTTCATTGCCAATGATTGGCATACTGCTCTGCTTCCATGCTACTTAGAGACAATGTACCAATCTAGAGGAATCTACATGAATGCCAGGGTAAGACGGATTCCATTCAGAGATCGGATAATCACAGGAAAATCTAATGGTGTTAAGCTGCATCTCCATTCTGATGACGGGCTGGAATTTTGCAGGTTGTTTTTTGCATCCACAACATTGCTTATCAGGGCAGGTTTGCGTTTCCAGACTTTTCTCTTCTCAATCTGCCTGACAGCTACAAAAGTTCCTTTGATTTCATTGATGGGTATGAGTCCTAACCTATAAAATTGGTTTGAAACTGAAGAATTTATTGGTTGCCAGTTAAATTTCCAAATACAAATGTATGTCATTAATGGTTGCAGGTATAATAAGCCAGTGAAGGGAAGGAAGATCAACTGGATGAAGGCTGGAATTATAGAAGCTGACAGGGTTGCAACAGTTAGCCCTTACTATGCCCAGGAACTTGTTTCCGGAGCCGAAAAGGGTGTCGAACTGGACAACATCATTCGTAATTGTTGCTTAACTGGCATCACAAATGGCATGGATACCCAAGAGTGGAATCCTGCAACTGATAAATACATTGATGTCAACTACGATATCACAACTGTGAGACCTCTACCCTTCCAGTTCTTACTATCCATTAAAATTAAATAAAAAATAGAAAAAGAAGAGGAAAAGAAAGACAGTTTACACATTTTTTCACTATGTTTTTAACAGTTTAGACTCCTGCCTTAAAATCATTTACATGTATGGCCTACAGGTTATGGATGCAAAGCCTTTGTTGAAAGAAGCTCTTCAGGCAGCAGTTGGGTTGCCCGTGGATAGGAGCATTCCTGTGATTGGATTCATTGGAAGACTTGAAGAGCAAAAAGGCTCAGATATCCTTGCTGCTGCCATTCCCAAGTTTATTGGAATGAATGCGCAGATAATAGTACTTGTAAGTAGTAACTGAAATGCTTAGTCATCTATGTTTGACTGTTTTGTGTTGACAGAAACAGAAAATGAACTAAATTGACAAGTATCTCAGGGAACTGGAAAGAAAAAGTTCGAGCAGCAGATTCAACAGCTTGAGGTGTTATATCCTGATAAGGCTAGAGGAGTGTCAAAATTCAATGTTCCCTTGGCGCACATGATCATTGCTGGTGCTGATTACATGTTAATCCCTAGTAGGTTTGAACCATGTGGTCTCATCCAGCTGCATGCCATGCGATATGGAACAGTAAGGGCATTATATTGTTTTATAATTTGTTTGGCTGGGGTTTCTCCACTTCAGAAGTGTCTAAATGTAACTTTATCTGTTCAACTTATTTTCAATATAAAATGTGTCTTGATTAGATACCCATCTGTGCATCAACTGGTGGTCTTGTTGACACTGTGAAAGAAGGATTTACTGGGTTCCACATGGGAAATTTCAACGTTGAAGTATGTAGTTCTATCTGCCTTCCCATATCTAGAGAATAAATTGAACTATTTTCACTATAGAATACTGACTCCCCATTGTATGACCAGTGTGCCAAAGTCGATCCTGCTGATGTGGTTAAGATAGTTGTAGCTGTTGGGAGAGCTCTTGCCGTCTATGGTACCTTTGCATTCGGAGAAATGATCAAAAATTGCATGTCGCAGGATCTATCCTGGAAGGTAAGCACTGATACTTTGATAGAAGCCTCTATTATTGTTTTCTTTGTGATTACGTTGAATACATTATTGTTTTGGGGACTCTTTGGAGGGAAAATTGTTAAATGAAAATCATTTCCATCTCCTTGACTTCGTGAAGGAGCCTGCAAAGAAATGGGAACTGTTCCTGCTGAGCTTGGGGGCTGCCAACGGTGAACCTGGTGTTGAAGGGGAGGAAATTGATCCACTCTCCAAGGAAAATGTTGCCACCCCATGAGGGTTGTGTGTTTGATGTACCTCTAGTCCTGGCTCAACAAAGAAACAAGGGTGAACTTTCGGAGCACAGTCTCGTGTCTGATGCGCTTGGGTATCTAGTACTCTAACGAGAATATCAAATTATTAAGTATTTTGTGTGTGTGTGTGTGTTGGGGGGGGGGGGGATTCTAGGTATGTTTCAATACTTACAATGCCAAGCTTTGGTTACACTTCTCTGAGGGACATGAGAAATGTGCTTCTGAGCATCCCCGTGTAAAGAAAATAAAACTTGTTTTTCCACAGAAAACAAGTTATTGTGTTATGATTCATCTGTTCTTGGGATTCCACGTCATACAAACCACAAGGAGGTAATGATTGAAATGAAAAGGATCTGTCCGTATGTTGAACAGTTTGAGTAGCTTGCGTAATTCTACAATTTTGAGTATTTGAAGATAGATAGGCAAGGGGGACCTAATTTCTCAGAGGTGATAAGTGAGTTGGAAGAAGAAAAAAAATTGCAAAGCAGCCTCACGATATGAAATTGAGGTAAAGAAAGCAAATGGGATTTTTAAGACCCAGGTGAATAGTGTTTGTACAATATAGTAGTATATGAAATAATTAGTTAATCCACTCGTGCGTGGTATGCGTAGAAAAAAATATTTATACGTCTGTAAAAAAATTTAAAAGTATACAATAATTAAATAATATGACCAATAATCGAATATTTAAAAGAGAAAATTTAATCAAATCAACCCATAGTTTTATATATATAAGTTGTGCATTTGGTTTTCTACGATCAAATATATACATATTACCACAAATGCTCAATGTTTTACAGTTTTTCTAACACTCTACAATCATTATTAATTAATAAAACTTAAAATACAGCCGTCATCTTCCATATCAAGAGCCAATAATTATTTATCAAGAGCTAATTAAATACCATCTCTTTACCTGAATCAAATTTATCAATCAAAAATATAAAAATCTAGATATTGTAATTTACAAATAAAAAAGATTGTATCAAATCCATCGACTGTATAAAGAAACTATGAGCACTCATCAATTAATATGTAAACTATATAAGTATATGAGCATCAATCTATATCAAATCCTGATCTAAAAATTAAAAGAGTCTGTTTAAGCGATTAGAGGTGAAGAGAGAGAAGATGCGGTATTTGCTTTCTATTAGGTACCTGCGGCAAAAGGAAAGTTGTGGTTAAGCCGAAGTATAGACCAACACTAAAGAAGAAGATTAGTACACAATTTATCATAATCAAAGACATATCATGACAAAAGAGACTGCAAAAGGAAAGTTGCATACAATTATGGAATAAAAAATTTTAATAAAAAAACTTGTCATAAATTAAAACCTCTATCACAGAAAAGACTCACTGCGAAAGTGACCGCAGATCAAATGAGCGAGAAAAAAAATAAAGACACTTAAATACTTGAAGAAATGATTCAAGGGCATTTGCAAGGAGAACCGTTCACTGATTTTGCAAATTTCTGAATAGAAAAAGAAGAGAGAGACAAAAGGTTCCAACATAGGTGAATTGTGTGAAATGGTTACCATGTGAACTCTGTCGGGAACATCCGTCTTGCCGCCCCCACCCTCCCCCAACCAAAAAAATAATAATAATAAAATAAAATAAAATAAAAATAAAAATATTTATAAATCACATCTACTAGCAATCACTTAAATTTTTTTCTTCTTTAACATTACAAAGGGATTGTAAGGGAGGTAAATCAATTTTTTTCTTCTTTGACATTACAAAGGGATTGTAAAGGAGGGAAATCGAAGTCTTGATCAAGGGTTTGGTAACTAACTAAGATGCGATTAGACTACATAGGTGTTTGCAACAATCACTTAAATTTTATTCATTCGTCACTAATACAAACTAAATTCTCACCGTACATTACACGGAAATATATCAATCCAGATTATATAAGTTGAATTTACAATATTTTTTTGAGAAATTCACAATGAGATACTACACGTAATAATTTGGCTATTGTATATTGTTGTGAAGTAAAAGTAACTATTAGTCATTAAATAATGTGTCTAATTTTTGAGTTGTAAGTTATTGCTGAATTAATGTATTCTATTTAATTTATTTTTTAATTATAGATATTAGAACGACGCGTAAGATGTGAATTAACCTTTGAATGATAATTAAAAAAAATGGCGATAAATAATGACACAATTATAAAGTCCATAGAAATTTATTAAAAAATAACACAATAAACAAAAGAGAATGAACTAAATAGTCATAAAAGAAAAAGAAAAAAACTAAGGGTGCGTTTGATTATAAGTATGGAATTACTTGAAAAGAAAATATTTTCTCGTCAATTGAATTATTACCAGTAATTGAATTCTATAGAAAATAAATTGTAAAGTGTTTGATTGAAAGTGAAATTTTCGGGGAAAAGTGCAAATCACCTAAAAAAAAACCTATACCCGCTATAGGAAAATATTTTCTTTATTTAAAAAAAATGTGGTCACGTAATCAAAAGATAGAAAATGTTTTATTTAGAGAAAAAATTGTCAATCAAACAAGCTCTAAATTAATTGATCTCACCCAAATTAGGCTCGACATGGATTACGAATTCTAAAATTGAAATTAACAGATAATTTAAATCAAAATCCGAAAACATTGAGCCAATTATTAAAATAAGATAAGCCAAATCATCTGAAAAGGATAGAATTTTGAAAACACCAAAAACGGAAATTAAAAAAAAAGGCTAAAATGGCATTTACCGCACCTATTACCCCTATTGAGAAAGAAAAATACCTAATTATCCTTGTTTATAAGAAAAGTGATGGAAAAAATACGGTAAAATTATACCGCATATTTCATTTATTTGATTAATATATAGATTAACAAGAACAATCATTTAACCGAATGTGAAAATTGAGGATAGAGTATGTTCACATAGGATTAATACAAAATCGGAGTCCGAATTACGTTATTCAAATGCGTTATGCTCGAAAAGCCTTTGATGATATTATTATATGCTGTCCTTATCCAATCATATTACGTGTGCTACCTGATAAATGATTTAGATGATACTGCTACCATACCAGACACATGATCTGATATAATATTAATCACTGATATAATTTGTGTGAGTGATAATGTGTTGTCTATAGAGACTGATATTGTTCCACATTCCTGTTAGCTATTATTACAACACTAGATTATCATTCGTGCGTTGCACGAGAAGATACCAAATCAAATTATAGAAACACTAGTACGAAATGTTAAGTAATGTATGATTAATCATATTGAACAATAATATTTTCATTATCTTAACTAATAGTTACTATATGCTTACTCGATATGGAATGCTATTGAGTGACTTTCATAGGAGTTGCAAAAGGACTCTACATACTCGACACCCGCGGGTACCCGATCTTGTCAAGATAGAGAGTAACCGACTAAATAGATAATTCAGTCGGGAATAAAATAAAAAAATCGACCTGACTTAACAATATAACGAGGAAGGGTATGATAATTTTTACTCATACCCGGCCCATTTACCTTTTTTTGGACAAAAATAAAAAATATTTGCTACAAACTTTAATAGTTTGAAAAGTAAAAAGATAATAAAACTTATCAAGAAAGCTCAATAATTTCAATTATAATTTTAATGTTTAAAATACTATTTAATAAACAACAAAGGAAAATAGAAATATATAAATATATTTCAATTGGCTAATAAATAGGTAATATGAATTACATGTACTAACTTTTCCCTGACTCGTCTCCGATTTAAGTGGGGATGAGAAAAAAATTGATATGTACGTTAACCGGTGTAGCATGCCATCCCGACCCGACCTCTTATCATTCTTATATCTCAGAAAATGAAACATTTTATTTTTTTACGTGGCTATACTATAAATTTTGTAAACTATGAAGCATGCATTAAACTATATTTGTCATATACAAAAGAAGTAACGTAATAATTAACTACTCAATTTAAAAGCATATAAACAATAATTAAAAATTAAAGCGTCAGCTAAAGATAAATAGTTTAATATAAATTACGAAATACTTCTTACATAAGATATGTATATTAAAAATTTTTAAATTAAAAAAACATTGAATATAAATTAATCTAATAAAATATTTAAGAAGATAAGATACATCCAATAAAATATTTAATCAAAATATTTGAAAATAAGAATAGATAAGTATCACAATTACTAATTAATTGAAAAAATAGAGAAATATTAATTTATAATGAACCGCGGAATCTACCTGGCACATAAAAATGTCTAAAATATCCTCACTTGAGACAGTTTTGACTGGAAAACTGCGGTACAAAGGTACCGCAGACTAATATGCTTTTATATATAGATTAAACGTCTATTTTTTTTAAATAGATTAGACGTCTGTTACTAGATTATTTCTCTGTACTACTTTTTCTATAACCTTTTTTTATAACTTATATACATGGCAGAAATTTATTAATTCCTACATAAATATCAAAATGCAAGATTTTATGAGGTAATACTACTATCCTTATCATATACTTTGCATATTAAGGGGGTTCAAGAATGCTTTTTATAGCTTTTACTCCTTCCATCAAAACCTTCAGTGAGTTAGGCGCTCCAGACCAATTAAGAATTCAAACATAGAATTGGGGGTCTCAATTTGTTATCTAATTTGGGCCCAACACTCAAATATAGGTTTTTAATTGGTTAAGAGCACAGAGTGCTCAGTATTCTTAGAGCACTAAAGTTTTTTCCCTTCATCCCACAAAGATGACTAGTCAACTATACTATTTTTATTCGTCCCACAAAGATAAACCGGTTGATAGATCGAATTTGTCTTTAGTTTTCTTTTTCTTGTTTGTCCTTTGTTAATTAACCACCTAAGCTGTCTAGGTACTAAAATAATATTTGAGAAACGAGTCAAGCAATTTACTCTATTCAATGTTGGCACTTGTAATTGGTACTTCACATTCCAACTTGACATTAATCCCACTCACTTTGTTCATTGAAATAAATTATAAATCATTAATTAGGTGGAACAACTAAAACGGAAAAACACCTATAAAATTAAATATTCCAATTACATTACTCACAATTTCTTAATATGTAAAAAAACATCTGTCATTCTTTTTTTTAATATGGTGAGTCCCCAAGCTTAGCTGAAATCTACCCATTCGTCCCAGTTAACGACTTTCATCTAAATAATCCATCAAGCACCGGGCGTGTCGATCTTGCATTCAAAATCCCACGGCAATATTGGCTATTTATCAGCAACAGTGACATACCTATCCCCTCGAAAACAATGATAGTATATATGTATTTCCCTCGAAACTGACTTTGTTGGGAGCCAAGTCAGACAGTGGCAAGGAAACCAGTTTAGCGACTTTGAAATGGAACACATTTGTAGTTGCGGGAGACAGATGAACTTCAGGATATCGTGAACAGACCACAACCTAGGTAGAAGGTTCTATGTCTGTGATAGAAGTACCCTTAATTGTGGGCACGTATTGTTTTACAATCCACATATATGCGACCGAGCTAAGGGTATGATTCCATGGCTACTCAGATCCATTCCCCGCCATGAAACGCAGATACAAAATTTAGAGGGTGAAAACAAAAGCTTTCAAAGCACGATTAGATCACCTGAACGTCATATGTCTACACTGGAAGACGAAAACAGAAGGCTTCGTAGTAGAATCTTTCGAATGGAGGTTGCACATCTTAGACCCAATTGTAGAGGGATTTGTGTGGTCTTGACAATTTTATTTGCTTGGAAACTATTTGTGTAGATGATAGGATAAGCTGGTTGTCTTTTGTAATGTTCTATGGTGTTAAGTAGTCTGAGAAATGGCCCAATTTGGAAGGAATTACATTTTGCCCTTTTTGTAATTGCCTTGTCCTGCTACTTGTGTGAATTGAGTTTAGTGGAAAAGAAAAGGGCAATAGGGGGCAACATCAAAGTTAAGTCAATTCTAAAGGCCTCTTCACGAGTAGAGGTGCATTTACTTGAGATGAGAGTATCACATCCCTCGAAATATAAGGGATTTCTACTTTACTATACTAGAAAAAATAGGGATGTAAAATATGATAATGAAATTAATTGTGAGACATAAAATGGGAATGATATAAGAGGTGGTTACGCAAAATGTTACAAACAACAAAGAGTGGGGGAGGTAAAGTGCGAATGAAAGATGTTATGTAGTTTTGAATTGGTTCCTTGAATTTGGAAACATAATGCAAAAAATGGGAAACCAGTCTACAAAAATAGCCAAACGCAAAACAATTCAATTGGATTTCAAAGCTAAATTCACATAATCAAGCACTGCACACCGAGTGATTAAGCTGCAGTTGGGATATGCATCATAACAACATTTTCCCATACATAAATCCTTGTCCAAAATCGGTCAAAATGAAAGTTTGCTAACTAAGCACTTCATTTCCCTTTGCATTAAAATGAATGTTACAGATGAAGCAAAAAACCAATTTAACCACCTCCATATACACCCCATCCAACCAACAACTAATGTGAAGTGATAAAGTTTCAAAATCAATAAAGTTTCAAAATCATAAGTTAATCAGGCACATTAAGCACATAAATGGGTTAATTGCAGTGAAAAAACAGGGGAAAACCAGTAGCCAATTTCCAGTCATATTTTCCTTCTTTATTTGAGTTACTCGAACTTGCAGCATTGTTAGCTTTGCATCCACGGTGGTTATGGCCAATCTGGTGACAGGTCTTGCACTTGATCTTCGTTTCATGCCAGCCTCTCTTCTTGATAGATGGGGCTAGTTCATCATTTTCGTGTCTTCCTGCCTTTTTGGGTCTTCCTGGTTGCTTCCGATATATGTGGGCTTGCAAGGGTTGTTTCCGTTTGTCCAACCAAAAATCTGGACTTGTCATAGGGATAATGATAAGTGAATAACTCCTCAAATAAGCATCTTTATTGTAACAAGGATCAGTATAATCCTCCATGCACAACCTGCGGCTATAAATTGCACTTATAGCATGGCAACAAGGTAGTCCCATAAGTTGAAACCTACGGAAGATGGAATCCCTTCTCAAAATATCAACTGTATGCTTTTTCCCTGCACCATCCATTACTTCAAACTTCTGGTCACCAGCGTGCCTGGCTTGACAAAACCTTGCTTCATTCTTAGCCTTCTCATGAATCTTTCGAAATTTTTGGACCAAAATTAGATGTCCACTTGCTAGCTACATTTTCCATTCAACTACAGTTGTTGCTTTAGATACTGCCCACAAAAGCATTTTAAAGTTTGTCTAGTGAAATTATTCCTAAAGTTTGTGTAGAGGTGATGAACATAAAAACGATACTCGACATTTGGAACCCAAGTATTTAGAGCATCCAACAACCCCTTTTGTTTGTCAGAAATAAAGATCCACACATTACTATCTTGCATCTCGATATCCCCAATTAGTATCTTAAAAAACCAATTCTATGAATCTGTGCATTCCCATTCCGATCCACAACCGTATATGTAATGGGAAACATCACGTTGGCGGCATCAAGACCTAAGGCTACTAGGAGATGACCCCCATCATCTCCTCTAAGATAACAACAATCCAACCCAACCACACGCCGGCATTCATTTCTAAATCCAGTTTTCACAGTGCCTAGGCACACATAAATCATTCTAAACATTTCTTCTTTGTTGTATAAAACTATGCCTTCGAAGGAGTCATTCCATAATCCCCTCTCACCACGGCCTGGAATGCACCAAAGTTAGGGTTGGTTGATTGCGAAAGAACTTCACGTACGGGTTTGCAAAGAAAGCAGTTGTTGCCCACTTGCTTTCAAATGTCATAGAACAATTGTGTTCAATCTCTAGTTTATTAATTCTATAGGTCTTCATTCCTGGGAAAGCTCGAGCATATAGCTCCTATGAACAACCCTTTACACAACGTGTCTAGGCCCGTACACTGTCATCCTTTATTATCTGAATTCCCCATACTTGCTTAACTGCATATAGCTTTATCAAAATCTTAAGCACGACCTTGTTGTCAAATATCAGGGCTGCAAAAATTTTGGGGACAAATATATTTAATTATAAATTATCAATTTGAAATGTGGTAAATTCCAAATGTCTAGGGACCTCAATTCTAAATTATGTGAATATACCTGCATGCAAAAGACAGAGAACATACCTACATTAAACGGCCCTTCATCACTGTCGATAGGGTCTGTGTATAGATGATCACGCATGTCATACCCCGCTAAATCCAATTCCCTATTGAATTGCTTATATTTATTGGCGGAAGCGTTCGTTTTATAATTTTTCCTTTGGTACAAATAGTGAGGACGAGACGTACAAAACAAACAAATTGTTCTCGCCTTATATGTTTTAACATTTTATAAGGCTAATTATCTAAATTAACAAGTTTTTCAATTTTAAAGAATCATTACAACTTGATTTTTCAATAAAATGTAAAGGACACAATAAGTTAAGTTAATCCGTATATTTCATTGGCTACCTAGCCGAGCCAAACCATTAGAAAGCTTTTATATTAAAGGATAAGCTTCCGATCGATACAAAGATTACATATTCATCATGTCTTATATATTATAAGGCATAAAAAGATAAATTATAGAGAAGTGGACATAATTATTAATGCCAAAGGTATTAAGCTCATAATTGCATTCATAGTAGCTTCAAAGATAAGTTTGCACTACATGCAAAACTCCACTCCCGTCCGCAGACATGCTCCAACTCGTGGCTTGCTTCTCTATTATTATGTCTTCAATAATCTACAAAATTGTAGAAAATATAAGTGTCAGTACAAAGTGCTTAGTGAGTAACAAACCCTTTGATTTATCTTTCATTTTAGAGATTTATTTTCAAAAAAACCATTGAATGCACAAAACTTTTAGATGCACAAGAGGGACCTATCACTAGTTAAACTACCAACAATAGTGCGCGCAAGATTTATATCAATCAATATCAATTTAATCATGGCCATGTATATTCAAGTGGATCCACGTTTAAATCTCCGTTGACCCATATCGGAATTTCCACAAAAAGCAATAAAAATACAAAGCAAGTACTATACTAATCGTCGCCTATTTCGGTATCATTAGATGACTCCTAGTATGACAACAAATAGAGGAAAGACAAGACAGGTAAAGTATCAACTAGTAATTCAAATGCAATAAATCAATCTTTCTTTTCAATGCATCAAATTTCATGTTTATTTCATGGAAGACTTCAATCAAAGGCCATGCTTATCTTATCAAAACTTTCATGAATGTAAAAAGGAAATCAAAGTATTAGTTACTCACATCTTTAAATTGCTTTTCCTAAAGGTGCTTTGAGTTGTTGACAAGTGCCCTTAAAACCTTCAAATTCCTTAACGAAAGTTGTTCTTTGAGTTGCAATCTTCCTACATATAGAAGGGAGCCTTTTTCAAATTTAAGGGTGGTGTTTTTGGGGGGGAGGGTTTGTTCGGTGTTCTGTCTGTCTTTCCCTTTATGAATGAATTTCCTTAATGATTTTAAGTAAAGATTTTGAAATTCATCAAGAAGCAAGACAATTAGAGGTATAGATGTAGAGAGGAAGAGGGATAGGATAAGTTGATTGAAGTTTTGGGAAATCTCCACATTCCTTCTTCTATTTATAGGGTCTGAATTTAGTTATTTTTAATTCAAATTTGAGTTTCACCAATCATACAAGGCTAAGTGGCGCGTTTGACACCACATATTTGAAGAAGCAATGTGGCCAAAAGTGGTGTATTCATTTATTGTCCAAGAAATCCTTATACTTTGTGTTATCTTGTAATTAAGTCATTGTACTTTGATTTCCATCACTCGAGGTACTTTCACTTAATGTAGTTTTACAATTAGGTGGTTATATTTTGAATCACAATGATCAATAAGCATATTCTTATCTTGATAACAATTTTTGAATCTTGTGACATAATCGATGCAAAACTCAAATGGTCATTCAATTCATTATCAAAATATTGATCATATTATCAATAACCATGTTCTAATTCCAATTCATTTTCAAATATCGATCATGTTGTCAATACTCATCTTTTAAGTCTTAACATTCATTTAAATAACAATCTTATCAATTCAATGCGATCACATTGTCATATTCCAATTCAATTAAGTGGCAAACTTGTAACTGTGCAATTTGATACAGTTATATTCTACTTCTTCGTATTCAATTGAGTCATAATCGTATAACCTTGAAATTCAAGTAATTCCCTATCATTATCAAAATAACAATCACATTGATTAAGTTGCTTGGTAAGATTTTGCGGGATGTTACAACGCACTCCTTTCTTGTTTCTTTTCTCATTGTCACTGTGTATACTATCGAGCTCATCCTACTATTCTTCCTCACTGCCCCCAATAGTGCATTCTTCCTGCCCCAATAGTTTCTGCTTCTTGCTTGTAGTCAGAGTCTTCTAAATTATCATCCACCTCTACCTCAGGTTCATCTATATCTTTCGACATTGAAGCTGCCTCCTCTTGAACCTGCCCTTTGTTAGTCCCAATATTAGCTAATGAGTTAATAGCTGGACCTCCGACATAACTCAAGTAAACTAATTCCTCAAATGTAGCCCCGTTCGTCAGTAATTCACCCAAAAGTACAATTTCAGCTTGCATCTCGGCTGCTGAGAAATTTTGTGACTCTAAGGGAGGCTACGAATCCCCCATCGGCTAGATCTTTTGCTCATCTATCAATCCCAGTTGATTTTTCCCAAACTCCTTACTTGTTTTCCTCTCTACGGCATACCCATTTCCTCTGCTATCATCCCCATTAACTTCAACAAAATAAAGTTCGTTCAACTTACATTTTTGAAGGTCCTCAGCCATTACCCTTAAGTCTTCATCCTTCTCCAACCATTTTAACGTTTCAACGAGTAGGATGTTGGGTCTTCTGTACAAATACTTCACCAGTCGCTGCAATTCCTGGGATTCTGCTATGGTATCCAACTTAATGGTTGAAAATAGGTCGGGATCTAAGTTATCGGCCCAACCAACCTTTCCCCCATTATAGAAGTTAGTGTTCGCATTCTCTCCAAACGTCCCTCTATAGAAGTATTTCATCGTGAAGAATGAGGATGTAGGGTATGCCAACAAAATTAGATAGAATAAATGCAAAACCCCCAATCAAACTTCCTCTAAGCAGATAGCACACATAATCTTGGTTGTAAACACCTTCAAAAACGCAAATTTCTGTTCGAATGCTTACAGTTTTGTGGCGCCTTTCCACCTTCCTGTCGTATTTCGTATGCCATTGCTAGTAGCCTTACTCTTTCTCTGCTTTCACCCACAAAACTCACCGGCTAATTACTCTAGCCATTAACGGAATCCGGCTATGGTTCGTTCTGGTCCTTGTCGCAGCTAGGGATTTCTAGGTTGAGTGGGTGTTTTCTGGAATGGGTTGGGAACGAATACTTTTGCTTTTTTTACCTTTGTGTCTAATCCATTCACGTCCTACACTATACCCCATGATTAGATTTGAGAAATTTCCAATATTGCCCTAGGGTTTTAGGTGGTTGATCGACACGCGTGGTGCTTAACAGATTTTTTGGACGGAAGTCATTAACTGGGACAAATGGGCAGATTTTAGCTAAAATTGGGGACTCACTAGACCGGAAAAAAAAAGAGTGGGAATAAATTTGTGTCAAACATAAAATTTGGGGACTATAAGTGACATTAACTTGGTTGATAATAAAAATGAATAGCAACGAAATCTTGTTACCCCCAAACTGAACTAGATCATTAATTAATCATGTTTAAGCGAACCATTAATCATCAAACTTTGATAAAAAAAAGAAGGGTTGTGTTACACAATCACAATTTTTAAACACAATTTTTATTTTTAAAAAAAAAAGAAAAACACAATATTTAATACAATCACACTTGAGAGTACCTTGTTTTGCCATTTATCACATCACCTTTAAAATCAACAATAATTACATAGCCATAACTTAAAATGTCACCATTTGTGTTAAGGTGTGGCTGTTAAGCATTTTCCAAGAAGGAAATATATTATGAGCCCAATGCAGCTTTTAAAGTTTGATGGTGGACAATAAAAAAATTTAGTCACACTATTTGAATAAAAAAGTATAAAAAACACTTGATAGGATCATATTTTTAATAGAGAAAATTGCAAAAAATGATCACTTTTAATATGTCAAGTTCAAGAGTGTTCACTTTTTAAATCTATGTAAAAATGTCCATTTTCCTATTTTTTAGATAAAATTGCCCATAAACAAACATTCTAATATCAGTTTTGAAAACTCCAATTCTTTGATTATTTATCCGAGTACCAATCTAAGCAATTGAACCCATTAAAATCTTTTTTGACACCTGTTGAACAATACCCAAATAGTCTGCGAATGTAGAATTTCATAATTGAAGAAACCTCAAATGAAAACTTACATCACACTGTCATCGTCAAATTTGTAATGATCAGGTAAGAGCTTGATGTCGGTGCAGAAGAGAGAGTTTCTCAGAGTGGTGAGACGAAGCTGACTACACTAGTCTGCGACCGGAATTCGTCAGCACACGAGGAGCGTAGCTTGCACGCGTAGACAACACATGAGTCTCAACTATCGAGAAAGAAAGCTGTTTGGATTTACAGTATGTAATTGTCGAGATTTATGATTTAACTATATAGATATACAGATAACTGTCGAGAATTATCGTAATTAAATGTCAAGATATGCAGATAAATTGTATGAACATTTTTTTTAATCAAGCTGTAGTATAGAGAAATCAGCACTTATAATTGTAATTATATAGATATACAGATAAATTGTAGATATATACATATATAAAGAAAAATTATTACTTAAGGATAATAATGTAATTTTATTCAAAAAAATGACTATTTTTGCACAAGTTTTGTAAATGGACCATATCTTAACTTTTTTTTTTTTTGAATTTAATCATTTTAGAAATTGTCACTTTTTAATCATCAAACTACTTTGGATAATGATATGCAGCACACCTGTGTGACCCATTTTGACAAAGTATCCATTGAGATTGTTTAATTCTTTTTATCAATTCTCTTTATGATTTCACTTACCACTGATTTAATAAGAAGTCATTTATAACTATAAATTTCAAACTTTTACTATACCATTCACTCCAACTCCTTATAATTTCTAATTATAAATTAATGTCAATAATAAGAATCAAACCGCCACTTATTATGCAAACTTTGTCCATTTTTCTTTTTTATTTTAGCAAACGTTTAAATAAATAATATATATATATATATATATAAATATATTTTTGGGTATAAAGGGGATGGGGAGGGGGATCGTGGAGGATTCGAACTGCGTAATCAATAATAATAAAATAAGACAATAGACGGTTACTGGTGTATCCACCAGTTACAGCTGTCTTCCGTCCAACGATATAAACCCTTGCTAGTCTCCCTGTCATTATTAGTTTTGAGTCCGGTGTGTATAGTGATGGAACTCATTCAGCTCCACTTGTCGTCTCCACTGCCGTTGCTGCTACTTCTTTCAGGTAAAGAATTGCCATTTTACACACTCGCCTAATAAATTCTGCATTCCTACTGCTACTGAGCGGTTAATTTAATTACTTGCAGCCTCACTAGTCTTCCCAAATGTGGCAACTAGTAATTCACTGGGCATCAACTACGGCCAGATCGCCAACAATCTCCCTACCCCGGAAGCTGTAGTTCCACTGGTGAAATCCATCGGGGCTACCAGGGTCAAGCTCTATGATGCAGATCCACGCGTGCTTAAATCCTTTGCCAACACCGGAGTTGAGTTTGTTGTCGGTCTTGGGAACGAATACTTGGCTAAAATGAGAGACCCCAAACAAGCTCAAGAATGGGTGAAAACAAATGTTCAATGTCATTTGCCTGCAACTAAAATTACTTGCATTGCTGTTGGGAATGAGGTTCTCACTCTTAACGACTCCGTTCTCTCCTCACATCTTCTCCCAGCCATGGAAAATGTTCACACCGCCCTCGTTAACCTTAGTCTTGATAAACAAGTTATTGTCACTACTGCTCACAATCTCGGCCTTCTTGAAACTTCTTATCCTCCCTCTGCGGGCTTATTCCGTAAAGATCTAACTCAAAGATTGACCTGCATCTTGGATTTCCACGCCAAAACCGGCTCCCCATTCTTAATCAACGCCTATCCTTATTTCGCCTACAAGTCCAATCCCAAGCAGGTTTCCGTCGATTTCGTGCTTTTTGACTCTGATTCTGGTATCACCGACGCAGTCACTGGCCTGCATTATCAGAATATGTTTCACGCCCAAATTGACGCCGTTCATTCTGCAATGGAGAAACTTGGCTACAAAAATGTGTGCTTGCAGATCTCGGAGACCGGCTGGCCGTCCAAGGGGGATCCCGACGAAGCAGGCGCCTCTGTGGAAAATGCCAAGAAATACAACGCCAATCTGCTTAAGCTGATTGCAGAAAAGAAGGGAACTCCAATGAGGCCGAATTTGAACTTGAACGTCTACGTCTTTGCTTTGTTCAATGAGAACATGAAGCCCGGCCCGACCTCTGAGAGAAATTTCGGCCTTTTCAAGCCCGACGGAACGCCCGTGTATAATCTTGGCTTCAACCTCACAGGTTTGGTGGCCTCCAACACAACGATGAGCTCCGGAGGTGGTGAAGGGAGCGTGCCGGAGGCGGGGCCATCGGCGTCGGGCAGCTCTTCGGATGGTTACTTGTCCATCGCTTCCAACACGGTGAGTGCTTGTCGTTTGCTTCTTTGGCTGCTTATGGTAGTGTGACTAATGTGCGCATAGGGGAGCGCAGGATAAGAATTTGAGGGCCGGAAAATGTCTTTAAAAAAAAAAAAAATTATTGTCTTTCTAACACCATAATTTTCCCTGTACACTAGTATACACTTGAGCACCGATTAATTACCTGTGGAAGAAGAATGTAGAAGAGGAGAATTTGAAAATAAAATGGGAGGAGGGTAATTTCTTTTACCAGAGAAAACCTCCCTACAGTCTGGAATTATTTAAAAATTGCTTTTCTTCCTTTTGACTGCCCCCGGGCGCCCCCCAAAAAAATAATAATAGAGCATGTCTAATGTATAGTTAAAAAAACTCAAATTACAATAGCAAATGGTATGGGGAAAGGGGAATAAACTCCTTTGTTTTGGTTTGGGGGTGGGTGTAAATAATGAAAATAATCTACTGATGGATATATGACATCGTCTACAATGGCGGAGGGAGATGTAGGCATGTGTAGGCCTAGACACGATTGGCTAAGAAATCCTGAATTTGCAAAAGTGCTCACTTGTATTTCTCAATTCTAGATTTTTTCTTTTTTTCTTTCTTTTAACAAGTTCAGTATAATTTTTAAATTAAAAAGTACGTAGGATGATGTCAAACTAAAGATTTTTACATGAAGTTTAATTCGAGTTAAAGTAATAAATCATATATGCGGAAGTTTGAAAGCCTAGAGATAAGGATGCCACTTTTTAATTTTTAACTTTTCATCAATAGCTCAAACTTTAAACTTAGTTCAATTGAGCCCTCGACAATACTCCCAACCTCTCATTTAAGTTCAATTTACTCCTTAATGATCAATCTGGACTTTTTCTTTTAATAGGGAAAGGAAATCTAGACTTCTGTGACTAATATCTATATCTTCTTATAACTAAATTTTATCCTTAAAGATCAACTTAAATTGCAGTTTCATTTTCTTCTAACTAAATTTAAATAATGAAAAATCTTAACTTTCAAAATAAATGTAATTGCATCGCATTAAGTGTCTACAAGTTATAGCAGCCTTATCCTAGAAAAAATAATATTCTCTTTTTGTAGCATGAAAACGGATCTCGAGAATTTAGAACTTGTAGAGTGAAAGGAACATTTGAACTATACATTTTGTCATATTCATTGTTAGTGAGTTAGAAAATTACCATCTAAGAGTTTGAAAGAGAAAAAGTTCTTTATTATAGTTACGACTTAATTGTGCCTACTACCTACCTAAGTAACACTTTCTATCTTCATTAGTGATCATATAGTGCTATATAATCATGTAGCTTGCATCGGCTCACCACATGATTGGTTTCTTATTTGGCGTGACCTAATGCATGCCATATGACCGTATGACACTATATGTCCTATTGTGGGTCAAATAAAGTTTTTCTGCCTATATTTATGTTTTCCTCCGCATACTATTTAAGAATATTTCCAATATGAGGGGGAAAATACAGGAGAAAATGTAAGGGGGGAAAATGAGGCTAGAAAAACCCAAAGGAGGGGGTTTTCCACTAGAAATGATCTCGCACCAGACATTTGACACTATTACTGCACCAAATAGATGGTGTGGTATAATATCAGCCACTGATATAATGTGTGGGAGAAGATGAACTCACATTAGTGGTTAATATTATTCCACATCACTGTTTGGTACTATTACGGCACCAGACGTGGTGCTAGATCATTTCTCAGGTTTCCACCACCAATTTTGGGTTTTGTGACCTAACGTTGTACACTAAAATGGGAGAAAATTTTGGGTTTTTTTTTCCCCTTCCACTTAAAAGTGCTCTTATATGTTCATTTATGATTCTGGAAATGTGGAAGAAAAATAAAATCTTGCTGATCATTGATATTACATTTTTAAAGAAAAGAAAACTTATTTTACTTACACAAAATTGAAAATTAACCATCAGTCATGCTTGCCTCGGACAAAAAAGTAAAGTTGGATTGCTTCTTCAGGAGGGTAGGATAAAGGAATAAGGGTTGGCTTGCAAATTGAAAAATGCACTAAATGAGAGAAAAATTGAAATCTTGTAGATTTAAACAAATAAAACTTTTTGGTTTTTTGTTTCTTTTTTTTTTTTTTTAATTTTAACTTGGACAAATTGATTAAGCGTCAATCATGCTTCCCTCAGACAAAAAGTAAAGTTAGGTTGCTCCATCCGTAGCACAAGGATTGGATCCTGATTCCTTACACATGACTATTTTTAACTTTTAAAATGCATTTTCCCATAGGGAGTAGTACAGAATCATCAAATGCCAAAAGCGTACATTTTCTGTAGAAATACTTATACTAGTGGTGGTGAATTATAAGATTTGAATTTTAATTTGTTCTTAATGGACAGGAGCGGCTACTTGTGGGGATATTTTCATTTTGGTGCACGAAGATGCTTGCAGCTATTCTGTTACTTCAACTTAATTAGGGTCCGTATAATCTTGGGGAATGGGGAGAGCGGGGACATTGTTGAATTTGGAGCAAAGCTATGGGCTGTAAAAGGTTGATTTCCCGGTTCCATTTGCCATCGGAGTGCATGGAAGATGGCCTTGTTATGGTATGGGACGCAGGGAACATGTACATTTGCATAGGCTGCATAGTTTGTGAGTGATTTATTTTCATGTTCATATGACCTCTGTTTAGTATTAGCGATTTGAATTTCTCATGTACTGGCACTAGGAAACGGCAGTCAACGGATGCACTCCATGTGAACACCCCCCCCCCACCCCGGGGTTTTCTCTTTTTCTACTATTAGTTAATCAATTAATTATTTTGCAACGAATCAGCATCGTAGGAATTTCCTATCAATTTGTCTCACCATTTACAATCATATTGTGTTCAAGGTTATTATCTGACTAAAGAAAAATCGTGAGAGCTGTTTCCAGCATCCCATGGAAAAGGTTGCAGTTATCCAAGAGCCGAATGTGCCCACACCAGTCGCTTTCTAAAATATGGTCTGGAAATTCCATCATTACCACAATCTTTTTAACACCCCCTCCGGCATTTCCATACCCATTTTTTCCTTTATCATTCATCATCTTAGGGGAACAAGGACACGTTAAGAGAATAATTCTTCGTGAACCAAATGTCGTTTGATACATTTCACCCTATTCATATCTTTCCCCACTACGCAATTGAGGGGAAAAAAATAGCGCTTCGTAAGTATCAATAGTACACTTCCTGACCAATCACATTTGTGTTTAAAAACCCTAATTCAACATTAAATTGAACTGAGGAATTCACACTTCAGTTGTCTATTTTACTAACAAGATGAGTTGAGTACACTTGAGTACCAAAATTTTATTTTGAAAATGCACACGTTTCTTTAAGGGAGTCATAGCTATCCATTATGTTCAAGCATAACGAATAATATGACAATTACCAAGTGATTGTCACGGCAAAACCACCACCCGAAACATGGTTAACTAATGTTCTTTATTGTATTCTTCTATGATACATCTAATACACATAACAGACATTGACTGATGACATGTTTGCTAAGAAAGACTGGGAGCACATAGTGATGGAAAAATGCAAAGAGACTCCAGTGAGTTAATGTTAAATTCTTATCTATTGTGCATCGGATTCCAGTGAGCCATACATCAGACATGCATCAAGGTAAAACAAGATTTACTTGACGTTATCACGCCACTGGTATACTAAATACTCTTATCAAGAATGTGTAAAGAGTTATCAAGCAGCCCTGCTTGAAAAATGTAGTTGTCATCCAAAACCCTACAAAAGAAACTAAAGCCTGCCAATAATATAATGCCCAACTTCCTAGGCAGAAAAACTTATGGCTACCAGCCCTGCTACTGCAACCCCAGCAAACTGATTCGTGTCCATCCTGTTGTCTGCGTCAAACGCCAGATCCCGTTAAGTGGGTGCACAAAGACCTTGCCGCATTGTAAAAAGACTCAAAATCCAATTTTGGCATGGTTTTAAGAAATACCACAGCATCAGAACCATGTAACAAAAGAAGGATGTTACCACCAAAAAAAAAATTCATTCAAGACCCATGACCCTGAGATGTTCCCCCCGTGGTTCCATTTGGTTGTAATTTAACCCTCTCGTAGAACAATACATAAGCAGCAGAAGTCCTGATGTCAGACTCACTGACCGGGGAAACATGAGCATCATCAAAATGATACCATCTGTTTTCATCAATCAACTGCAACAAACAAATAAAATGATTTAAAATAGACTAATAAGCATGTAAATGCACTGAGCAATATTTAACTCACAGATGCCAAAAGCAGTATGTCAAATGAAAGAGGAGGCACAATCAACTACCATAGCTATGAATAACTTATAGGGCTGCCATATGGTTTTGCAATTGTCAAAAGTATGACAGGGTGTGGAGATGTTTTACACCAAATCATCTTCAAACCCAAAAGAAACGGTGGTGGTTCGGGTGATGGAGAAGACACACACGGACACAAAAACAAAATACCCGAGTAACTACCACATTGAATATGCATACTTGGTAAAAATTACCTTACAATATGCAGAGTAGTGACCGCCACCAAGCCCCCCATAATGATTGCTAATGGCATATAGCTCATATACGTGTGAACCTTCAGACGCATCATTGCTTTTCACATATTTGGTTAAATCCAGATTATGGATTGGAAAATTCACGAACGTGTCCAGTTTGTTCTTAAGCCATCGACTATAAGAGAATCGTTTTAAATGAAAGACAAGTACATCGGGCAACCTCCACAAATCCAATTTTTTGGTTGCTTGTCTATGTTCTTTGCATCTCGGACAATACCTGCAGCCATTTGTTTATGAATTTTATGTAAGGGTTAAAAAAAAAAAAAAATCAACGACGCAAACAAGAAGCTTACAGAAAGGAATTTCAAGGTATAATCTATTCTACCACATATCATCAGGGCCTAAAGGCTCCTCTTTTAGGAATGCATCCAAGCAAGAAAACAAAGAGATGGCCTCCTGCTTGGTTTTCTTAGCTGCAACTCCGGTCTTATGAACCTCAGGAAGATCCTTGAGAAAGCTAGCATCATATAAATCACGTTCCTTGTCAGTCCACTCTAGGATGACTTTCACCAAACAACCAGGTTTTATGGGAGAATCTTTCAGAATCGGCCTGCAAGTTAACCCTCGCTCATCGGTGAGTTGAAGCCGTAATGACATTTCATTAGTGGACATTCCTTCAGGTTCTATGTCAATGTCATCTGTTGATTGGATGCCAGATCTCACCATGGTGCTACTGCAGTCATTTCTCCCTCCAGCTGCATCTGTGGCATAGCCATTTTCCTGCCCACCGTGGACTGGTACTGGCGGGACAAATGTTTTCCTCTTTAACGGGGAAAGCACTCTGTTAACAGCAAGCTCAATATCAGCTCCACATTGCAGGTCTTCCAACGACGTAACCAATGGTGTCAGAAAGAGCTTCCTCTCACTGGACAGAAAGATGTATCACGGTCAATAAAAGAAGAAACTTGAGATGCTTTATCGAAGGCAACTTAATTAACAGAGTGGGGCACAAATCAGATACAGAATCATATATATAAGAAATCCCTTCTAATCCACATTGCCTGACTATGTACAGCTATAAAAATATTCATGACAGTGGAAAAGATCAAAAAATGTACACTTACAAGATCATAACCACCATGATTTTATATGCATAATAGAACAGATTACTCTCATCAGGCAGATTTTAACGCCATTTTGGGACTACAGTCAACCGCCCTCCTCAATTTATAATTTAAAACTCCATCTTAATTTATGATTTAGGGAATAAGGCATGATTTGAACAGATCATCATCGTAAAGCACTTGATTACAATACGAAAAACTGGAATTTCTATTTCTCTTCTGAAGTTTCTAGCTAGACATAACAAAGGCACCCCATGCAAGCATTCAACAATCTGAATTCATATGTTTTTCAAGTCATGACGCCAAAATTCATACCAGAAGCTGATGCTATTTTGATACCACAAAGACCTATAGATCTTCTTCTGCTAATTTTTTTTTGTTTTTAGCTTTTTTTTTTTTTTTTTAAATCACAAGAGAGTCGCATGCGCTGTAAAATCACAACTGAAAAACAAAGACGAAAAGAAGAGAGAAAAATCACCTTTCATGGCGTCGATGACATATCTCTAGTCTTGTTACGTCTGGCCCAGTTTTGGAGAGTCTATATGCAACAATGTGTTCATCATCCTTTACAGAAATCAAGGCTTCTGATGGAGTCTCCAGGTATCGATATATCCGATTCTCATAGACCTGAAAATCATTAAGTCACTGCCTTCAGGTCCGATAGAGAAGGATACAAGGAGATACAAGCCAGAAAAGGCATAGAATCAAGGACAAAATAGAAAATACACATAATGCTACCTCAGCAAGGAGTAGGTATTCGTCACTTTGCAAGCAACATGCAGCACTTACAGCCTGGTTAAGATCCTTGAAACACCCTTGCTTCAGTACAGTAACAGTAAACGGCATAGGAAGGCCACTTCCATTGGCATAAAACACCGTTACCGTCATTGTCCGAGTGGCTACTGACGGAAGGGGCAACGACAGGTACATGAACGGATCTAATGTTATAGAGATTTTGCTGCAAACTGGGCAAACCAGTGTTGATTTGTATTGGCCCTGGGAAATTCCGACAATTCAGAAGCTATACTGGAGACAGCATAGAGGAAAAAAATAGTACAAATGTACTCACAAGCGGATTTATTTAATCACAAAACGCAAAGCCATATTCAGAAGTAACACTTTCAAAATTTGTATGTTTATATTAGGAGGCTCTGGACCAAAACAAAATTTCTTAGTAAAAGAATGGTGCATCCTTGACAAAATCTAAAATATTGCTGAGCCCATCTGAGACCACATCAGGGTTCTGCTAATATGTAAAAAGTACATGCATTGCATGAGAATGGCTCAATTTAGTAATAGTATACAAGGATATCTTGGTCTAGTCCATAAGCTTCAAAAATTTTGTACTGTTCTGTCTATAATATTATCAAGCTCAAACAATATAGTTTCATGTAAGAATAGAGAACAATGGATTGGTTAAACATTTACAAACTTACAAAGGACATAATCAATGACAAAATTGCAAGACATCGAAATCGGTTCAGTATTAAGGGTGCATTTGACAGACAAAAATGGAAAAGGAAAAGATATTTTCCAATTCCATGGAAAACAATTCTGACTTCTCCCAGATTTTCTGTTTTCCAAGAAAAATAGGCCAGAACATGCTTAATTGCATTGTAGCATAAAATTTCATTCCATTTGTTTCTTTCACAAAGAAGGAATTGTTTTCCATGGATATGAGATTTTCCAAGGAAAACAACTCCCAGAAAACACACTCCTAAGGGTATATAGGGACAAGGAGCTGACCTGGCAAACATCAACAATTACAGAGTCATTTCGGGCCTTGTGGTATCTCCAAAATTCTTCTGCAACTTCTTCATCAGGACGACCATCCGAATCCTTTGTTTCGATATATGGTTTCTTCTTAACACGATTTAAATCTTCGTGCAGCCCATCAAGTAGAAAGGCAAGGAGTTCCTGAAGAGAAATATGCTTCATATTTCAGCCAATTAAGAGTTAAATTTTCTTTATGATAGTTAAAGCCATCATGAGCATATCACCCGCAATTGCAAGAATATAAAAGATACAAGAAACAAAAGAAACCAATACCAGTTCTCTGTTCATATATTCCAAATTCCACCTTATCTGAAATATCACTTTGTAAAATCTCTTGTTATGAAGAAATTGAGCATCACTATATAGTTGTTTTTCGATTCAGTACAAACAGTTATGATATGTAGAAAACCAATCAAAGTATGAATAAAGACACATATTTTAACCTTGAATGCTATTATCATTCTACAGCAATAATTTCTTTCCTAATAGGTAAAAAAAATATTAGTCACAACTGTCAACAGCCTCAATATGTTCTAAGAATTATGCAGTACAACAATCACAGAAGTACCAAAAATGTGCTAGTTAATCCACTATAAAATTGTACATTGATGAGATTACAAAATATGATATAAATCTGTAGCATCACATCAATCAACTGCTCCCCAACTGTAACATGTACATTAGGAACAAACCTGTGAATCATGCTGGTTATACCCGCTGAATTGGGGAGCAAAACGAGCAAGTTTTCCCTTGAAAGTGCGGGGAGCAACAGGAGTCCTACCAGAGGACCACAGTTTCCTCAATAACTCACCAAATGCAATTGCAAGCTCACCCTGCAGAACTACAACAGATATTAGCAACCTAGAGAGCAAAACCACACCCTAAGACAATCTGTCACACCAGATCAAAACAGCATTACATGCATTCCAAGAGGATTTTGTCTGTTGATCTCATCGCTGTAATCTTCCAAGAAATACTCAACTAGGGGAGGTGTGTGAACTAAACACTGAATAGCACTGTTCATGAAGCATGTGTTCCCCAAATTCTGCAATCCTGCCAAACCACCCCTGTCACCTCTTTGTATATTTCTCAAGCTGTCATATCCATCCTCCATATCCCCAAATGTGTTACTTAAATTACTTCGTTGATAAATACTGGAGCCATAGCTCGATGAATAACCATTCGACAGACTTGGGCCACCAGCAATTGTAACTGATGCTGTTGGAGGTTCAACTGGAACCAAAGCTAGACCATTTCCTGTTGAATCCATGCCAAAGCCATCAGTTATCACTTCAAGAAGAATCTGCAGAGAAAACAAGCCGTTCAGAAAAACATAGCAGGTTTACAATCTTCAAGACAAGAAGAAGAAACACTCAAATTGAGCTTTGGCATGACCATTTCAACTGCCAAGCAACACTTATCACCAATAATTTTCAAACATGAAGGAGATCCATGTTTGGCTAAGCTACAAATGTTCACTTATACGTAAATGAATGAGGTCCGTTTGGAGATCAAAGCAAAGCCAATTATAATTGCATCCAAAAAGACCCTAAAATTTAACATGAATAATGTTCTCATTAATCAAAATTGTAAAGCTAAGGCAAGTGTTTACTTTGGGAACAAGGTAAGAAAGAAAGTAACCCATACATTCTGAGAATCAACTTTTACATTTTTCTTTTTTAACTCTTAACTCTTAACTTCAAATGCAATCCGCAGCCATCAAACACAAGTCATGCAACAAACTGGAAATATTTGCTAATTCATGCAAAGTCAGTTCACATTAGAGATCTGTAAATGCATAGGATTTCAATAACTCTAATCTTCATTCTGTCCTGAAAAGAAAAAATAAGGATTTGAGGATATCCCCATATTTGAGAACAACATCAAGATAAGCCGCAGCCGCAAAAAATTCATTAGCCAGCCACATCAAATAGAATGCTAGCAGAATTGCTTTCATTAGTGAAAATGTTGACACTATATGTAGAGTTTGACTCACATTTTGATCCATTTGCAAGTTAGATTCCTCCAGGGTCTGGTTTGAAGGGACCAAAACTGTATGCTTTTGCTTATCGAAATAGTCCCAGATACGTGCCTATTGGAATAAGTTAAAAAAGGCAGAAAAGAAATTATAACCAGTTAACCCAAACAAAGATAACAGGAAATTTATTTGCAAAAACTACTATAATACCGACCTTTTCTTGGTCTATCCCTTTAAGCCGACACACCCTCTCATATAGGTCATGTAAAGAAGCCTGACACAAAAATTGGAGAGAAATTGTCCAATTCAGAGAGGGCCTTGAAGAAAAATTAAGCTATATGTTTCTTTGATAAGAGAATCTTACAACAAAAACTAGGACTTAGTGCCAATAAATTTGAATTGCCTATATGAATCCTTATTGGTCATTCCTTCCTGTTAATTACTAGATCTATTCAAGAGGAGACACTTTGGGTTGATGTAACAAAGAATGCAGCTAAATAAGGCTTCCTCTCCATTTATCTTCAATCAAAGCCACCTGCCCCAGTTAGCTTAAAGTCTCATTACCAGAAAGTAATTGTTTCAGGTCAAGCATATTAAATTATTACCACTGTGCTTTTCCTTTTCTTCTTCCCACACAATAATTTTACATGATATTATTTGATCAGTACATCTACCTCTAAATCTGTATGGATTTCATATGATGTATGGAAGAAAAATGGCCAAGACCATACTTTTGTCTCTTGGACAACCTCAACAACAGAAAATACTATGTTTATCCACATAAGAATAAATATGTAAACAGCATGTTTAAAGAGTATAGACATGTAGGCTAATGAAGAAAGAAGTATTGCAAGAGTTTCAATGCTATGTTATGGTAGAAGGCAAACTCCTGATAAAGCTATATTGTCTAACAAGGTTAGAGCATCTTTAGAAAAAATAAAGAGCGTTTTTAAAATTTAAAGAGTTAAATTTTTTACCTCCTCCAACACACTCTTTATATCTGTATGTAAATAGGCATTGGGTTTCACAATTGATCTTGAAAGTTGCAAAAAATAAATAGATTAATATTGTTAGAAGTGTGAACGCATTAAATGCAGCTAATACAAAATCAAATAAAGTGTGGGCTTAGCTCTCCAAACTCTAAATTTAAAAAGCTATAATGAGGAGCAAGTTGGAGACAATTCTTAAGCAATTAGTAAAGAACATCTTTCAAGTGAAGAGTCTCTTGCGGATACTCTAACAAATACACCCCAGAGAAATATATTCATCCCTTTTTTGAGCCCTAAGAGATACTAAGGTGAAAGGAAACAATTAAACTAATATATAAGTAATTTACCTTGTTAATCGAAAAAACAATGATAGGGAAACAACAGAGGAATAAAAGTAGGAAAAATAATACCAGCTAAAGCAAAAAATGCCATTATTCTAAATCTTCCATCAACTAATAATGATATAAGAATATATAAAGAAACTAATACTATTGATAATAAGTAGGCAGAAGCCTTACCTTTTTACTTGACCTTAAAATTACTTCACTCTGGTTTCTGGAGTCTATTAAAGAGAGACAGAGAGGGAAAACCTCCACGCTGAACTGCTTATGTTGTTCCCCCTGAGATATCATTTTCCGAGGCAATGCAGGTCCTCCTTTGTACCTGATGATCATAAAAATAGGGAGATCCAAAACAAATAAGGCAGATGAAGCTGTCAAAAATAAGAAAGAAATAAATAAATAAACAAATAAATAAAGCAGGTGAAGATAATATGTAATCCACCCATGTAAAGGTAAGACTTGAGCCCTTGAGAATTAAGATGTTAACTCATGTTTTTTTCTATTGGGGGAAATTGCTTGATTGATCACATTTCATATGGAATTTACTGTTTCTTGAGGGAGGGAGGGAAGGGATGAGACAAGATCGGATTTCAAAAACTCAAGAGGTTCCTTCTTTTTCAGAGAGTTTGTGAACAGTTATTGACAACAAAAATTAGAACAGAAACCCTTCACGATTTAAAACATCAGCCAGAAAATTTACCACTCCAGAAGCTTCTCCCAAACTTCTTGTGGAACTAATACATAATCACGTCCTTCTTGCAGAGTTCTAAGAAGCTGTGGATCATCATCCTTATCATCGTTTACATTCGCAATTATATCAGAATTATCAATTGGTCCAGGTCTAGCTCCTGACTCCGTCAACGTCAAGGGCTCAGATTCAGAAGGATAAGCACCGTCCGTTTGCAATGTATATCTTTCCCAAACACTGAACCACCTGCACAGGGCACCAAGGACTAAGATTTAAAAGGACATCCAGGAACAGAAAATTTTCATTTCGGCCCATGCTAGATATACTCAGTATTTTGTCCATGCATCACAGCAAGTTAAACTTGAATAGCGTGAACCCTCTGAATCAACGTAATATTTGATTCCCAACGTTCTTATCAATTCAGATGCAATTTTCTTCCCTTTTTTGTCTTTACATTTTTCTATTTTTTTGAATCCTTTTGCAATCAATCAAATGTGAATGAACAACAGGATAGCAAATTACTAATAGGTCAAAAAGCAACTTCTAGCTTAAACAACCAATATTAACTAAACATTATTTAAGAAAATCAAACATAATCATGCAATTTTATCTAAAATAAAAAAATCCATGAATTTGATTCCAAACATGTGCAAGTTCAAAAAGTGGCACAGCTTTGCCAGATACGGAGTCTTCAAAGATTAAGATTGCAGAAGTGCAACTTCAATTGACAATTGATACAGAAAAAGCATATCATATTTAAAGAAATATTCTTGATGATCAAGCTGAGATTTTGTTAGCTCGCCTCCACTATTATCCGTAATGTTCGGATAAATTATGACTCATGGATCAACCTTGAAATTCCAATAACATATGCTCAAAAGAAACCTTAAACTGAATAGCATATTCAAGACATCTGGCTAAATTCTCGGTTGTGAATGCCTGTTCTTTAATCCAGTCTTATGGAGATTGTGTACAGGGTACACTGAGAATGAACACCAGAAAGCCGAATGAGTTATAACATATGAAGATAAATCCATTTCCAATCAGTTCCAGGTAGCGTACAGAAACCAAATAAACATAACTACAGAATCGAGATATGCACATGCATAATTGCGTCTAGATCTCCTTAGAATACAACTATTTCAGGACTATAATTCTGGAACAAGAATATATTGTACTAAAAATGAAATTGGATATACTTGATGCAAACTATGCTATAATTCTAAAATGCTGAGCACGAAATACATAAATGAAATATAATATAAAAGAGAGGAGCTAAAACAAAACAAAACAAAACAAAACTGATGATTTATAAAATACAAAGAAAAGCTAATCTAACTCAGTTACCTTCGAGAAATAACATAATACAATTTGCCTTCGCTCAAATTGGTCTCAGCCTTCGCGGTCAAGTCCTGAACAATCCTCCTCTCTTCCTTGGGCTTGCAAGGTAAGTCTATCGATCCATTCATCATGTAATTGAATCCAGATGAATCCGGAATCGTCATGATCTAATTAATTAGAAAATTCTACAACACATCAAAATTTAAAAAAAAAAAAAGGAGAGAGAAAGAAGAAGAGGAATCTTAGAAATTAAACCGATTGCTAAAAAATAACCGAAAAAAAAGCTCCAACTCAAAAATTTTAGAAATGAACAAACAGTAGATCGGCAAATTTGCGACAGAGGATGAAATGAATGAACAAATTGACGCAAACAAACAAAAAGACAGAAGTAGAAAATTTGAGGGGTACTTGGGTAACCCTAGATTACAGGGAGTAGGTTCTGGTTTCTCGATTTGAATTTTGATCGAAATATAGAAAGAGAAAATAGAGAGAAAAGTCCGAGTCGTTTCCAGATTTTCAAGTTTCAACCCGTGGCCGTCAGTTTGTTCATGGTGGTGGCATTTTAAAGCTCGCAGAGAAATTGCAGACTGCGTCCGCACTTTGTCTGAAGTTGCATCCTTACCCTATAACTTCCCTTTAATTGGCACAAATTACCCTTGGCAACCCATTATCATATTTATCTCGTTTATTGGACTTTGAAATTTGAACTTTTACAGTGTAGATTGATCAAAATTTGACAAGTGCAGTTGATTTTAAATTTATGTATATTATGGTACAATTATAATTTCATTTAGTGTAATTAGAAAATATTTCCCGTCTAAACTCTATCTAGCACAATTACTTATAGCCATACCGTACCAGCTGTCAGTTTTAATAAAAAAAATTAGTACAAATATAATAGTAAATGATTGAACTCGTGACCTACATATTAAGAGTAACATACTTTTAAAGCACCATGCCAACTCTTTTGCTTGTTAATAATTTTCATTTATATCTTAATATTATAGCGTATTTTCACTCAAAGATAATATTAAATTGTTAATAATTATTTGTCTGCAGCGCCTCTAAATTTATAAACATCCGAAATTAGATTTATGGAAGAAATAAAAAATAATTTAATTAATGTTATAATTTCATACGAAAAGTAAAATTGACAAAAAGGCATTCACTGATCCAGTTGGATTGCTGAATAAACATAAATGTGAATATTTTTCTTTCTCTTCTATTTGAATATTAATTAATTTCCTCTAATATTGATAAGCACAATTGAGAAGAAGAATATTATTTTGTATTGCTATATTCAAGTTTATCTTCTTGAGATTCAAAAATTCCTACATAAATCATGCTTTGTTTTTTGCCTATAGTAACAAAATGAATAAATTGTACGGTGTAAAATGTTTACCCCTTTAAAAAAACAGTCTTAATTATTAATATTTATAGCGGAAAATATAAAGAAAAATTACAATTATGATTTTTAATTAATCTAAACTAACGATATATATGTTTAATTAATTAAATATTCAATTTAATTAAGACAATTTATATAAAAAAAATAAAAGTTGTTAAATGAAATTTATTATCTAATGAATATAGGTTATCAAGTAAGTTCCTTATTCATATTTATTTCTATTGTTTTATTATTATTTGACGAATACGGGTTATTAATTATGTTTCTTATTCATATTAATTAATTTTCATTATTTTATGAATTATAAACTACATATTTTTTGCTAAAGAAATTATAAACTACAAATATTTTAATGATATTAACATTTATCTATCATTGTATAATCAAATTTATTTATAATTTATACAATTAAATGATGATAAATATGTGTTTGCTATTAAATTAAATAGTGAATCTTATTTCAAAAGTTGGATGGATCAAGTAAAAGAGAATAAAAATTGAAAAATTTGAGAATATCACACGAGTTACTATTATAGGAAATAAAATTTCAAAAAAGACCTTATTAACAGACTTTTTAGCAGAAAACTGCGTCACAAAGATACGCAGACTAATTTACTTATAGATATATATATATATATGCGCTACTTTTTAGGGATTATATTTATTTTTTACTAGACTAAAATAGTAACGTGATATTATATATGGGTTTTTGTATAAAATAAAATAAATTACCACCCGATTAAAAATGTATGTGAGGAAACGAGATATTATTATATTAAAATGGTAAGTCGGGAAGGTACTTTCTTATGAGTATGAAATTTTTATGTGAACGGGTATCTAGTGAATACGAGTGCGTACATATACATATGTATTACTAAACTGTTAACTAATAAAATTAAATAAGTTAGTTGATATAAACTTAAAATATATTAAAACATTAATCGAGTACATAAACGAGTAGCTATTAATATATTATTAATAAACATTAATTTAACTTGTCAGATTCTAACTCAAAGTTGTATATTTACTGCTTTTGTTATGCAAATTCAGTGGCATGAATTTTTTTAATATTTTATTGTTCATTATTATTGAAATTTTTTAGAATTAGCCTTCCCATGCAACGCATGGTTGATATGTTAGACTCATAATAACTATAGTTGATTGTGATTCGATCATTTGATTATTAATTGTTACAACTTTATATAATTTGGGCTTGTGAACTTGAATGATATGTTAGGAGTTGACCTAAAATTATAGACTCAGTTATGCAACTGAATTTATGCTTAATACCTAAACATTTTACTACAAATATCCAGTGATGATTTGTGATTAGCATATCAATTCGTAATTCTAGGCAAGGCAACTGGTATATTATACTTTATTAATGACAAGCTATTTAAAAAACAAACTTACACGTTAATTTTAATACAAATATATACTACAACTCTAACGATTGTCATTATAAAATCACGTTATTTTTTTAAGGATTATATTTGTTATTTGCTAGACTAAAATAACAATGTAATATTATGGGTACTTACACAAAATAAAACGAAGCATTATTCAGTTAAAAAGCCATGTGGAGAAACAAGTTATAATCCGGTTAAAAAAGATATGTCGAATGTACTTTCTTATATCGGCATCAAAATTTTATTAGAACAGGCATCGAGTGAATACGGGTATGTACATTACATGCCTGATACATATTATTGGACTGTTAACTAATAATATTAAATAAGTTAAATGATTTAAAAGTAAAATATAGTAAATCATTAATCGAGTACATAAAAGAGTAACTATTAATATGTTATTAATAAAATATTAATTTAACGCGTCAAGTACTAAATCAAAATTGTATATTGCTGATTTTGTTATGCAAATCCGTTGACCCATATCTGTGCAACGCATGGGTGAGACTTCTTTCGATTCCACAGTTGACAATGACATTGATGTTGTATGATAATTTTAGGTATCTTAGTATCCCATTTTTTAAGAGACTTCATTGTTGTATTTAATGATAGTTATACTTTATTTTCATTTTCAACTTTTCATCTAACGTAGGCAAGGTTACAATAGAAAATATGATATTATTTACTTTTACAATACTACAATGCAATCATGCATAAATACATGCATGAATAAAATGAATTTTGCCATGTGAAATTTTTTGGGTTTTCTATATGAGCTCAATCTAATTAACTATATTATCTTTTAATATTCTTACCGGTTGTCTTCCCAATCCCAGTTCTGCTATCAAAATTTATTGTCAAAGTGAATTATATGAATTTATTTTATTTTATCAATTATCTGAAATACTTTTTTGTTTCCGTTGTCATTGAGGAAAAAAGAAATATAAATTATGACAATATTAATTGTATCGAATGTTACTGAATTTTTACCTTACTTACAAATGGATAAATGATATTTAGTTGTCAATAATTAGATCAAGAACTTTAAGAATTAGGTCCCTCCACTTTAATTTTTAACAATTATATCACCACAGTTATACGTAATTATAAGAAGGTCAATTTGTTAAGGCTATATTATTACCTTATCATCATCAAATTATAGTCTCAAATAATAAAAAAATAATTACTCTAAATGACACATTTTACTGAAAAGAAAAAGTAAAAAAATAATTTTAGGATTCACAAAACATTTAACGTCTTTTTTGACATATCATTTTAAATAAATTTTAACAGATTGTCATACAAAGTAGAGATGGTTATGCTATCATTTCATCATATTCTAACGACAACTTCTACTAAAAATCTTTACAAATCCGAATTCTTGAATGCAATGCGATACGATATTCTAGAATTTTCGGCCATAAGTCGAAATTAAATATCAGTATTCCTGATATATTGTTACGGAGTTTTTATCACTTAGATATTGTCCCTGTTTTTTTGGGGTTATGGGGCCGTTGTCACGTTACATCCCCATTGATATTTTCCCACAACGTTAACTGTTGAACCCTTCTAAATTAACAATTTTATCTCTCATATATATATATATATATATATATTTGTTTTTTTCATACAAAGGGAATATAGGGAAAGAGAAGGAAAATCGAAGAGGGGAATGTGTGGTTTGAACTGAGAACCACATGCCCGGAATGAGAACATCTTAGTCACTGCAATACAATTCGAAAGAAAAGACAAAAGTTCCCAACCTTGCAAAAATATAACAAATCCTTCCGTATTCCTTTTCTTTTCAACATTAGAGGTCTGCAATCGTTTAAAGATTCATATAAAAAGTCCTTACATACAGTTTCATCCAATTTTGCAATTATAAATAATGAATAATATATTTACTACGTCACATTAGTAATAAAATAAAAAATTATTAAAACACAAAAGTAAGGAAGATATTGAGAAAGATGTGGCGAAAATTCAAGAAAAAAGGATCATTCCGGAGCGAAGTGATGGAACAAAAGTATTACAAGGGCAAGCATCCAGCAGCTATCTTAGAAAAATATCAAGACTCCTCTGTTTGGAAGAGAATGTTAAGAATTAGACACATTGTAGAGCTAGAAATTGCATGCGGTATTGGCTAAGGGAAGGTGGATTTTTTGCATGATCATTGACTGCCTGATAGGATTTTGGCTCAACTGTATCCAGTTCTCCATCATCACAGAAGTAAAGTATCTGAATTCTATCATGAAGGGGCTTGGAAATTGGGATGTTCAAAGATTGAGTTCTATTTTGCCAGCACATGTTATTGCAAACATTATTAATATGCCTATGCACGGGGGAGCTGATATATATAATGGCTTGGAAATGTTCTGTTGGTGGAGAACTTTCAGTGTCTTCTTGTATTGATAAGATCAAATCTCATAAAATGATTCAGAAATCTTATAATCTTATTTGGAACAAGCATACCCTCTTAAAAATCCCATTCTTTATTTGGAGAGACTAGCACAGTTGGGTTCTAGTAGATGAAATTGTTAAACCATTTCCCTTCTATATGTGCATGTTGCCATACAGAAGAGACTCTCACTCATGTTTTCGTTTTAGGATTTGTTGCCAAGAGAGAATAGATTCACTTATTTTGAAAGATTGGTTTGCAACAACTTGAGCGTAAATACCCAATGCAATTATTCACTTACTAGATTTCTCATTTTTCTTTTATATATATATATATATATATATATATAAAAACGATTCTCTGTTATATGCCTTTGTGTTTTGATTCTCTATAAAATGATTGAAATGGCTCGTTTTAATCATGATAAAGTGGTTGATAAATATAAGCATGTTCCAGTTGTGTGGAAGAAGCCTGAGATTGGGAGATTGAAACAACTTGGATGATGGTTTGGAGGATGGATGTTGTGTGGCTGCAGGTGGTGTTTACGGGATCATCAAGGTAATGTACTCTTTGCATTTTCCCAGCAGCTGTTTAATGTTTCTATAGTGTTAGCAAAACTCCTAGCTATCCTCACTGGTCTTCAGCTTTGTAAGAATAAATTCTTGTTGATGTCTGTCGAATGCAACAAAGTATAGAATCTTTACTCCATTATATTTAAATGAATGTTGTAAAAGTGAAAAGTAAGGGTCGAACTGACAAAAAAAGTTGGATATATCTAAGTACTATGAATTAACTAGCAAATGGGGGCAAAAAATTAATTAAAAAGGAATAAAAGCAAATAATATAAATTCACGAATTACAAGTTGGGAGAAAGTAATATGATTGTTGAGTCCAGTTTTTTGTTCATTTTAGATGGTAATCAATTGCAATCGTTCCTACTCACCTGTAAAATTATTAACTATAGATAACAAGAAGCTCTATTATCGGAATTTTTCCTCAAGTGTAATTAATTGAATTAAACTTCTTAATTAATCCTAACTGTTTGGACAACTTAGAATGATTTCTCTAGGTTTAGTGCAACGATCGCATGAATAATGAGGAGAAAGAGTTAATCTAAACAACAAATTTACAAACTCAATTTATTTAATTTAGATCGTGTTATTCCTAATGATTAAAAAACTTGATCCTCAACCTTTCAACTTTATATCAATTTTATCTCTATTCTTTTTTTTAACATATTAGATCCCCAATATTTCATTTATTATCGTATTATGTTCTCAACGTTACTATTCATCCCCAATATTTTAATTTTCAACATTAACTCGTATCAATATGACCATTACACCCTTAGTTATTTATTTCCACTATAGGTCCCCCAACATTTCAATCTTTATATAATTTTGTTCTCATTTTTTTTTTGGGTATAGATGACTCATAATCTTTCATTTATTGCTGCTTATGTCTCTAATAATACTTTCTGTCCTTAACCTTTCAATTACTACTATTAATTCCTATTAAAATCATCATTATACACTTCATTATTTAAATAAAAAAATAAAAAAATATATAAAATAAGAAGTCCATCCATCATAGCATGTCTTACCTCGAAGGCAACCATCGGAAATAGTGAGAATAAAAAAATCTAATCTACACCAAACTTGATTAATACATAATCTGTGGAAAAGAAAGTTTCCAATTCGAGAATCGGTGCAACAGATTGGATTACATTTTTTAATTCATCACAGATCACGTAGCGGGTACATGTTAGGGTGGATACACAAAAAAAAAATCATTTTCAATTTACAAAAATGAATTTGAACCTTAATACTCTAATTATAAATGGATAACATATCAAGGGTAAATCAAAGTGATAATAAGAGTGAGAGACAATAAACTAAATTAGAACTAAAGTGTTATTAGGATTATTTTTGATTTTTTTATAAATCAAAAATCAATTTTTTTGGATGGATCTACCCAATTTGTATCTGCCATGTGATATGTAGTAGATTAAGAAATCTAATCCGATTTGTCACGTTGATAATTAGATCGAACAACTTTCTTCGACACAGATTTGATATACATCGAGAACCTTGTAAATTGAGTTTTTTTTTTTTTTTTATCATTATCTCCCGTTGTCGTTTGATTGTGTTAGTTTGGGCTAGAGTTGGTGGACTTTTTATTTTATATTGTTCTTTATTTTTATTTAAATAATTAATGGTATAATGATAATTTTAACAGATATTAACAGTAAAAATTAAAATGTTAGTTATGGAAAGTATTAATAGGCATACAACACGACAAATAATTGAAATTTTGGCGTCCTATGCCCCCAAAAAAGGGATGGGGAAAATCGTATAAAAATTGAATGGTTAGGGACTTATAAGGAATTAAAGAATCAATGATATAATAATTATTTTAATAGGGTTAATGGTGAACATCGAAAGGTTGGGGACGAAAAGTGACGTTGTGAAGATAATATGATAATAAACGAAAAGTTAAGGACTTAGTAGGCCTAAAAAAAGAATAAGGACAAAATTGATATAAAGTTAAAAGGTTCGGGATCTGGAGTGAAAATTACCCAAAAATTATTAGTTGTGATTAATGAATTATTAGGGGAAGCAACAATTATAAATTGAAACGATAACTCTAGCAATAGAAAATCAAATGTTTAAAGTAGTAGGTATAAACTAAATCAAACAACTAATAATCATAAGCGTCGAAACCAAAATAGCACAAGCAATTTCACAAAAGACTAAAAATAATGTTACTGAAATTGATTAATTAAAAAACAACAAGTCTGGCATCAACATCCCCTTAAATTTTTATATATTAATTTTTTTCGTGCAACGCACATGTGAGATTCTAGTAAATTAAATAATAATAATAATAGCCGTGTTGGAGTAAATGTCCTTTTTAAATAATTATTATCATATTATATATATACTAACACAACAACACTGTATTTATTTTTACCAAACACTTAATTGATTCTTGAGACAAATGCATTTTTCTTTAGTATATAGTAAAATTGATACTCTCTCCAACTCAACATTACCAAATCAAGCCGTAGTTTTAACCAATATTTCTCTATGGGTTTATATATATATATATATATTAACGATGAACTAGTAGTGTAAATATTTAGTGGAAAAGTCATTATAAAATCTTGATAATTTTATGAACACCGAAGGTTGATTGCTTGATTTTAGAATATCTTTGAGGGAGGGAAATGTACGTTAACGTTGGAGATGAGGGGCTCAGACAAATAAGCAAATTAGGGGCGATGCATTTTTAGCCTTCTCCACCCCGACCCCACCACCTCAGCAGTAGATGGATATGTTCGCAGAGTAATTTTCCAATGGGTCCCGTACTCACTTCTAGAGCACAATCTCATAATGGGATCGATACATATATCCTCTATGTTTAACTTGGGTGCTATGAATGGGCCGATGCTACAGATTATCAAAATATATTTTCCCTAAACCCAAAAACCACTAACATACCAAAACTGAGCAGTTGATATGTATGCAAGTTGGAGAGGCATCTCCAATGCTGTCCTCCGCACTTCATCCCCCACAGGCCACACGAGGATTATTCTTTTTGAGGGCGTCAAGAATTTGATACTTTTCTTACATCTCAGTAATTTGTAACCCTCCCATAAGGAATCCAAGTCAAAAACTGAAAGTCTGAAACTGTTTCATGTTTTTTACTATAATAATGCCTTAAATTGTCTTAACTTTCTAATAAAGCCATCAAACTAGGGATAATATATATGATGAATAATTTGACCGAGCCACCTCCAAATCGGACTACGTTTGAGGCTAAATTCTAAGAAGTCAACGAGAACTCCTTATTAAGAGCTCGCATAAGAATTCATTTATGGTCTCTTGATATGGAGCCACGCATTGGCTTTTACAGTAGGATTAATTACACATTTCATCCCCAATCTTCATAGGTAGTATTGCTTGGGTCCCCAACTTTTTTTCCTTCAACCCGCTGGGGTTCTAACCTTTCAATAACTTGTACGGTTGGTCCTTCTTGACGGTTTCCATCAATTTTTCCGTTAAGTCCCTAGTCAAATTACCATTATGTCTCTTATATATATATATATAATTTAAATTAAAAAAGTTTTAAAACAAATATATATATATATATATATATAAATTTTTCCGGCAACCAAAAGGGAGAGACTCCCCCCTTGTGCTGCCATTTCTCTGCCCACCCCAAACAAAATTTTAGTACTCCAAACAAATAGGGGACTGCCATGCGGATACAGAGGGCCTAGTTTTTTGTTTAAATTAGAACTCTATATACACTTGTTTTATTTTTATTTGTTTGGAGTATCAACTCATCAATACTCCTCTCGTACTACAAATTTTTATTTGTTGCTATATTAATATATATAATATAATGAGATTTCCATCCGTGCATTGCATGGGTAGAATTTTGGAGATACAATTAGAAAAAGCAGTTAAAATATATTTCATTGGTAATGTGTGCACTGAACAAAGAAAATTGAGATTAAAATTTGTTACTTAGTGAAATCTACTATTATGGGTCCCTATTACAGAATTTGACTTCTCACTATGTACAACTTATATTAAGATCAATGAATTATTAGTTGAATTTCAAACCGGCCTTACGAAATGCATCAATATCCTACAATGTACGGTTAAGAAATACCACATAGCGGAAATTTTATAACACATGTAATCTTTAGTAATCTAAATGTTAAAGAAATATGTACAAACATCATTTAAGCCCATAGCAAAATAACCAAATATTCATTGGTTTACATCAATAGTGGGAATAAGGTTGTTAAAATCGTATTTTTGAATCGAATCAGTAAAGATTTTTGAAAATCGAATCGATGGATCAAATCGTAAATCTTAAGGTACTAAAAAACAATTTAAAAATACAAAAAAAAAGATAAGATATATGTAACCCAAAAAAAAAAAAAAACAATAAGCTTACTGTTAAGCTCAAATCATTCGATAAAAATTAAATACACAATAAAATTTTGCCCTTCAAATTAATCATACATACTCCCCCAAAAAATTCAAGTCAATTAAAAATGGGAATGATGATCCTGAAGCAGTAAAGCCCAAATCCTAAAGCGGTAAAATTATCATTAATCCCCCTTTTTTCTTCTATGATAAGTCCCACAAGAATTAGGATTTTCTGCCACAAACCACCTCTCTCTTCTTCTCCAGTCGTCCCAAAGGATTTTCCTCTTCGAGTCTTTTTCTTCTTCGGCACTCTGATAGGCCCAAAGGGCTTTTGTATAGAATTTGGAAGATGAAAGCAAACAGAGCCTAACAGCTAGCAGCGCCCTCATCTTCACCTTCAACCACCAATTGTGATTTGCTTTCTGTCTCTAACATCTCTAGACCGAAGACTTTGAACGCAGTCAGTTTTAGTGCCAAACGATGGTTTTTCAAGAATCGTAAAAATCGGTCAGAATCGCGATTTTACACGATTCCGACCGATTCCGCCATGATTCGTATGCGATTTTAAATACTTAAAATTTTATACACGATTTAGAACGATTTTTTGACTTTGAATTGTAAAATCGTGCAATTTTACGATTCAAATCGCTATTTTAACACCTTAAATGGGACACAGTAATAGAAATATAACGGTTATCAAGAGTTATAAAAAAGTACATTTATAAAAACAACTACTATGTTTACTATTTGAAATAATAAAAAATAGAAATAGTTTATAAAATATATGGCCGTTGAAGATCTTTATCATCTCTCATCAATCAATCTTTTGTTTCTTTTTCTTTTTTTTTTGTTGGAAGACCTCTTAATTCTTTAGAAGTTTATATTACAGTCACCCCATATATATTATAGGAATTTGCACACAAACCACTCAATTCACTACAATTAATGTCAAAAAACCGAATCCCTAACTATTGAAATATCTTATTTAATTGAACTCATACGCCATATAAATTGAAAGTCTATTAGTTATTTCCATAAAATTTACATTATAAATGAATACTACAACAAAATACCAATGAGTCATACCCCTATTTTAATAAACATATATGACCACTTGCAATGATGAAAGTACAAATACTCTCTCACAAAACTTAATACAAAATATAGAAAAGAAAATTTCAACTTATATTCGAGAAAGATGTAGAAAATACTCAGTCATTCTTGATTCTCTTTAGATTATTGCTTTTTATCGACTTTACGTAAATCATCTTAATTTGACAAACCTTCAAAGTAATAATATAAATATCTAAGTTGCACAGTTTAATGTTCTTCAAAATTATATAACTTTACTCCCGAGGTATAGAATATTAAGATCAATTTCTTCTCCATTATATTTTTGAACACCGATCAGCAACACTCGTGCAATGCAAATAATGAACTATCAATAAATTAGAATCGAAATTGGACAATAATTGTAGAGTGACAATAAAATTAGAATGCACACATACAACACATCAAATCAACAACTTTATTTAAGCATTAAAATATTAACTTATTTCAACTAATACAAATTTTGAAAACGTCTTTAAATGCAATATTTGCTATAGTAGAATTGTTTAATAAACATTTTTTTATCAATAATTTGGTTTAACATTTTTCATCAAGAACACAACCCGTTTTGTATGGTCGATTTGAAGAAGCAAATGATGAAATATGTTTGATTTAGGAAATTATCTTTAGTTGCATTCCCTTGTACGCGATAGAATCATTGAAGCGTAAACATGAACTCAACTATAGTTTTCAATATTGATTTGGTCATTGACTTGGTGACTGTGCTGGGTTAATGTGTTTCTGGTTCAATCGATGTGTTATTGCTAACTCAGTTACCAATTCAAGTATATATAGTTAATGATAATATTTTTTTGAGTGAAAATAGTGATATATAAATGAAAATTGTTAACAAGAAAAGAGTTGACACAATGATTTTTGAAAGCTATTTCTTGATATATATATATATATATATAAGTCATAAGTTCAATATTTCACCATTAGATTTGTAACAATATTTTTATGAAAATTAACAACCAGGCGGGCCTTACACGGACTTTGATTTCAGAAATTATCTTTGATTGCAATTCCTTATACACGATAGAGTCGTTATAGCATTGACATTAGCCCTAAACATGACCCCAAGCATAGTTTTTAATATTGACTCGATGATTAATCCAGTAACTATACTGGGCTAATGAGTTTCTGATTTAATCGGCGAGTCATTGCTAACTCAATTGTCAATTCAAGTACATGTTGTTAATAATAATTTTTTTAAATGAAAACATGCGAATAGTATAAATGAAAATTGTTAACCAAAAAATGAGTTGGCATGATGGTTTAAAAACTACTTTGTAACATATAGGTCATGAGTTCAATCTTTCACTATTACATTTGTAACAATTTTTTTTATGAAAAGTGATAACTGGTGTGGTATGACATTATAAGCCATGGTGCCAGATAGAGTTTTAGGCGTGAGAAATTAATAAATTACGCTCAGCAATTACATTAATTGTTCCAGACAACTGTGATTTAATACATAGTGAAAACGCACGTAAATATTAATATATAAATGAAAATTGTTAACAAAAAATAAGTTAGCAAAATGGTTTAAAAACTACTTTGTAACATGTAAGTTATGAGTTCCGTATTTCACTATTATAGTTGTGACATTTTTCTATGAAAAGTGACTACCATTGTGGTATGATATTATAAGTAATTGTATCAGATAAGTTTTAGGCAGAAAAAACAATAAATTGTGCTTGACAATTACTTTAATTGTGCCAGACAACTGTGATTTAATATATGTGTATATATATAGATTTTTTTTGAGTGAAAACACACGAATAATAATATATAAATGAAAATTGTCAAAAAAAAAAAATGAGTTGACACAATAGTTTAAAAGCTACTTCGTAACAAGTAGGTCATGAGTTTAATCTTTCACCATTACATTTGTAACAAATTTTTTTATGAAAAGTGATAACTAGTGTGATATGATATTATAATTTATAAGCACTGGTGCCAGATATAATTTTAGACGGGAAAAATTAATAAATCTTGTCCAACAATTATTTTAATTGTATCAGGCAACTGTGATTCAATATATATATATATATATATAGATTACTAAAAAGGACGTTTACATTAAAAATCTCAAAATCTATAATTATTTAATATAATATAATATATTATTAAATTTTCTACAGAAACAAATCGGACTCTGAGTTTAGAGCCTGAGTACCAATCATGGGGGCTATGTGTATTTTAAAATACGCGTAACCCTATGTAATTGGTGGTTGGGCTCTAAACTCGGAGCCCAATTTGTTTCTATAGCCGGACTAATAATATACTGTTTTATAATCTATATATATTAATTAATCCGCTTAAATCTTGGTATTTTTTATACCGTGATTTTTTCGTTTTTTTTATTTGACAAATTTTACTGTAACTGTTTTTTTTTCTTTTTAATAAAAATTTTTGTGAAAAAACTCATAGAAGAGTTGAACCTGTGACCATTGTGTTTAACAATTAAACCTTAATTATTTGTTTATTTGTTTTGCTTGTTAAATTTTTTACTAATAAATTAAAATACCAAATCTAAAACGTTAATTCTAAAACAAACTCTAATACATCATAATTCGTTATTTCACCATCTCAATCGTGTTTATTGGTGAGTTTAATATTAGTGGAATTTTTTAATATATTTTACATTTTTTTTTCAATTTGTTAGTTTTATTAGGATTTTTTAAAATATGACTGGTAACATGTATTTTTTCTATTATTGTATATATGTACGAAGAATTATATGTAAGAATGTATGTTGTCTTTTAAATGATCTTAAACTTTAAAATTACTAAGTCCATTGAGCTTATTGATTCAATTATACTTGTGTTTTTATATTTTCTACTGGGATGTAAATATTACAGATTTATGTTTAACTATCTAATAATATATTTTAGTAAGTTGCACTGGTTTAACTAGTTACCTAATAATATAATTAACTCAATGTTAAACTTCATAAATTACAAACCATACACTAAAAGTATAAAATACACAAAATAAAATAATTTTATTTTATGTGAATCATCAATGTACAACATTTAATTTCTCGATTGTTTAGTATAAAAAAACGAATAAACAGAAAGTATCTTTTTTTTTTAAAGGAACTATAAAGTATATACACGAGTAATTTTATTAAAAAATGATAACATGAAATTTTTAATATTTAAAAAGGTCAAAACTGAAAATTTATAAATAAATAATTGAAATAAGTTAATCATTACATAGATGCAAATTTTGTAGTAGTACATTAATTTTTTTTTTTGGTTGATTAATGAAATGCTAACAACGAGCATTTCTTACCATGCTTAGTGCAAATGTGTTTATAACATGGAATCTATATATATCATGGAATATATATATATATATTAATTAAAGAAAAAGAGCTTGCGGTACAATTTTACCGTAGTTTTCCCATCACTTTTCTGGGAAGTAGGGGTAATTTGGTCTTTTTGTTCTAAATGATTTCTTTATCTTATTTTTTTAAAATTTCTACTCAAGTTCTTTTCAAAATTTCAAGTTATCTTATCTTCATAATTTTATCTTATATCTTCATGATTCTATTTTTAAGTTATCTTATATCTATATCGTTTTTTTTTTTAAATTAAGTTATCTTATATCGTTTTTTTTTTAAATTTTCCTGGGAATGAAAATCCAGCTATCGAGATAACCTCCTTTGTGATTTTGAATGAATTATTCCTAAATTTTCTCTTCTTTATTCATGAGTCTTGGCTCATACAAACAATGTTAATAGATAATACTTTTTATGAATTAATTATTTATATGATATGAAAAGATTAATAAAACATAGCTATGCTTGAACAAAGACATGATACTATACTATCATAAGCTTAGATTATTTTAAATTATTCTTCTCATGCATCGTATGGGTGAAAAACTAGTACTTAAGAATATGGTACTGAGCTGGCTGGCTTCGATCATTATTACCATGCATGTGAACTCAAGCTTTCTCGATCCGTTTGGCTCAGAGCAGCGAGTCTCTTTTTATGCAAAGGTGCATGCTTAGAACATCTCTACATTTTCTCAACATTCTTTTTAGCGTCGTGAGTCGACATTAAACTTTCTAATGTTAAGCCATTCTATTGTGTCTGTTTTTAATTATTATATGATATGATGATTGCACCTTCTACATGTACAAATTAATAATTCAACAATAAACCAATAACATTGAATCCTCAGCAAGAAGTCTATTTAGTGATACATTTAACATGTAAAGGCTTCGGCAAAAGACCAATCTATATATTATTCTTTTACTCAATTTTGAAGGTACCCTTCGTCTTAAATTTGCCTCGTACAATGTTTTCCAAGGTGATGATTGTCTGTTTGCATGCTCTAAATAACTACCCATCGCATTGTTCAAGCTATCAAATACATATCAAATCTTTTCACAATTTTCACGTTGAGGTATACTAAGTGCAAAATTATTATAACTAATGAAAATTATGTGCTTACCATTGATGAGGTAAGCAAGAGTTTGAGGATCATATTGACATAATAACGATAGAGAAATGATATAAAACCAGACATTTTATTTTATATCATTTCCCTTGATAGGTGTTTGTGAAATAATCACATCATGACATACTCTGAAGTACTTGTTACTAGTGTATTTTTTTGATACAAAAGATCATCCCCCATATTATATGTTACAAATTTTATTGTTCCGTTGAAGAGTAGCCTTTTTAGAGAACTTCTAGTGAAGGTAGAAAAAAGTCAGAGGAAAACAGTTAAGGGGAAAAAACTTGTTTCCAAATATAGATCGGAAGAGCAAGTTGGATAGACTTCTATTGTTTCAAGCCATTGAATTAGTTAATTCGAGTATTCCATTTGATGTGATTTTTCCATTGTTCCAAATTACATGTATTCAATTTTTTTGTAATGTGCTTTTTTCCTCTTACTTTTCACATTTTTTTTAGATTTTCCATTCCATATTTAATAATATAAATTTTGACAATAAATGAGAAAACATAGCGGTATATAATTGGTCGGTGAGATTACTGTGAACCAAGGGAGGGAGAAATGGGTTAAAAGTGGCCGTTTCTACCCGTGGATGGGTTTTTAGCACCTCAAATGCATCCATCATTTGACAATCAAGGAGGGAAAACTCAATTGGTTTTTCCTCCCTCCACTAGAACTATAAGTGCTCTTAGACTAGAAACTGTAGTCTCTCAACAATTGCAAGAAGTGAAAATATATATTGACACCACAGTTGTTTTTATAGTTTCACCACATTTTTATTATTTTAAAATTACTTAATCTTTATAACTTTATGAAATTTGTGCCCCAATAGATTTATTGCATTTGTCCTAAACATGTTATTAATTTTATACTCCCTCCGTCCCATAAAGATATTTCCCATTTTCTTTTATATCAATCCCAAATTATATTCCCCTTTTCTTAATTAAATTTTTAGTTTTCTAATATATTCTTATTTATAGTGCACTGAAATCAACAGTAAAAAAGAAATAAAATGAAATATTAAGTAAACTAAATGATATATTAGGAAATATATTTTTATATTATCCATTTCCAACAGGGGAATTATATTCCCACCACAATATCTTATGTTCACATCACATCTCCTTATTTACTCAAATATCCTTAAACAAATTTACATTAATAACCTTATTTTAAATCTTTTTCAAATTTTAATATCTAAAAATATTTTCTTTTTCCTCTCACACCCAATCAACAATTCACAATTAAAAATTTACAATTGAACCCTGCCCTTTACTCATGAATCTTCAATTTCTCGGCATGGGAACTCAATTTGATTCCTCGGCTTCAAGACATCGGATAATGGAGATGCTTTGTGTTCTTTTTTTTTTCTTTTCTTTTTCAATTTCATAAATCATAATTGCATTATCAAATCATGGATCAGAAGTTTTATGTTGTCAATGTCAATGCAACTGGTTTATTAGTTTTTTTTTAAAAGGGGTTTATTAGCGTGTGAAACTGTGAATTTCAGATCAACCATATGAAAGATTATTGTAAATAAAAATGAAAAAAGGATTTCACTCAAATGATATAAAGATGTTCAACCTGAAATTTGAAATTACTTAAAACCCGACTACAAAAATGTAAGAAACAGAGAAATGACAAAGAAGAACATTTAACAGAAATAGAAGTTGAAAAGTCATTTAAAATATCAAATTATTTAGACAGTCACCGAGCTACCAAATTCCACTAGAACCCGATCTCTCTATGAATGCAAACTATTCCACCCAAACTATTATTTTTTTGACATTACAATCTTAATACAATTGCCTGTCATCCAATCAAAATTAATTCATTGTTGATTCCCTCCAGCAAGTACGTGAATTCTTGTAAAGGTTCGATTGGGATGGATGATAAATTCGGGCTACTCTGGGCAGAAGATGAAACAAGAATTGTGGCGAGGCAGATGATGAAATGGTATTTAAACAGTATTTTTTTAATGTAGGTTATAAATGTACATTTATTGTGGTGTAATAATTAAAAGTGTAAATTATTTGGGGTGGATATAAAATGTGGTACGAAAATTAATTATTATGGTGGGAATATAATTCCCCTTTCTAATAATATTAATTAAGTTTTCTTAATCTGTGCGAAAAACCAGAGGGAAATATGTAATATCACGCAAAATTTTATAAAATTAGTTATACAAAATAATCATCACTTTAATAATGATGTGTAAGTTACTTGAATTTGCTGTAGTTAATGGTTATAAGATTGTGACAAAGTAATCGAATTGAATTGTATCAATCAAAAAATTACAAGACTTGTCATTTGAATGAATACCAAGAAAAAGAATGTGACAATATAATTGTATCGAATCGCAAAATTGAGAGTTGCCACTAATTGAATGACAAAAATTGAAACGTGACAATGTAATTGTGTTTAAAATATTACAAGATTGTTATACATATAAATGTTAAAAACTAGAACATGATTGATACTTGGACAATGAATTGGAATTAGAATGTGGTTATTGAAAATATATTGATAATGATTGTATAACCATATGAGTTTACTATTGATAATGTAAACGTTATTTTGACAGTGATTGAATAACCGTTTGAAATGTCACAAGAATTCAAAGAATTGTAACTCAAGGAAGCCTAAAGGTAAAGAATATGGTTATTAGTTAACATTTTAGAAGCTGATAGCTTAATTGTGAAACCCTATTAAGTGAAAGGGTTCAAGTAACGAGAATCAAAACATTAGGACTTAATCATAAGACAACCAAAGTATAAGGACTGTTTGAGCAATTTTCCGCCAAGTGTACGGTGCCACAACACGCCACGTGTCGCATCCTGGTTGAGGGAAGTCAAAAGTTTATCAAAAACAATTAAATTCGGATATTTATAACGAATATAAATAGGGATGAGGGGATTGAGATTTCTTCAACCCATCCGACCCCTCTCTCTCTTTTCTTTTCCACCTCTATATGAAAACTAATTGTCTTGATTCTTTGGTAAATCCCAAATATACCATAAATGGAAAAATCGTCCAAAAATACTAAAGGGTAAAAAGCAACTCTTGGAACCCATCAAACCTTAAGTATTACACTTGGAAATGACCCATCACTATGTATATATAATGAATACAATTTGAAATGCCACTTTGATTGAGGAAAATACGGGAATTGAAGGCATTTGTTAAAGAGCCTTTGGAAAAATCAAGCTAAAGAGGTGAGTAACTAATACTTTGATTCCTTTTTTGCATTTATGATGTTTTGATACGATAAGCATGATTTTAATTGAAGTATTTCATGAGACAAATATGGATTTGATGCATTAAAAAGAAAGATTGATTTATTGTATTTGAATCACTAGTTGCTCTACTCGTTTTGTATTGAATTACTTTGAATTATTTCTCACACTATGACCTATTCAATGATCTCAGAATAGGGAAGATTAGTGTGGTGTTCGCTTTGAATTGGAATTCCGGTAGGGGTCAATTGGGTTAATTGTGGATCCACTTAATTGTACATGGCTACAATTGAATTAATATAACTCTTGCGCACACTACGGGTAGTAGTTTAACTAGTGATAGGGCCCATTTGTGCATTGAAAAGCTTTGTGCAGTGAATGATTTTCTTGAAAATAAATCTTTCAAATAAAAGGTAAATCAAAGGATTTTGTTACTCACTGAGTATTTCGTACTCATTTCATTCTTTCTACAATTTTGTACATGATTGAAGATATGACATTTGAAAAGTAAGGTAAGCCATGGGTTGGAGCATGCTCTCTAAGAGAGTAGAGTTTTGCATGTAGTGACAACCTGTCTTTGAAAATATTATGAATTTAATACCTTTTGTATTAAAAAACATGTCTACCTCTATAAATGTATTTCTAATTTTATATAACATTGGCAACTTGCCTTTTAGTATAATAATTTTCTAATATTTTGTCTTGAAAAGATAAATTTTGCTCATTTTGACAATCAATGAAAAATACCTATTAATATAACTTGTTGAGCTCTTTGCATTTTGTTGAGATACCAAGTTGTAATGATTCTTTAAAATATAACAACTTTTTATTTTAAGTAATTAGCTTTATCAAGTTAAAAGTCATTTGTTTGTTTTGTATATCCCGTCCCCGCTATTTGTATTGAAGCTTTCGTTCTGAAATTTGTTAATCGATATAAGATATTCAAAAATATTGTAAAATTAACAGGGGCGTGACAAAATATCTTTGTGGGAGAGAGGGAGTATCCTATGTTTCTTAATGGTAGTTAATATTCAAAAAAATTTATTTGTATTTTAAAATCATAAGAAAATATGTAATTTTATTTTTATAGATTTTGCTCTTTTTTACTTATTTTAAAGATTTAAGTGGTTCTCACCTGAAATTTTTAGAAGAAAATCATTGTTCGATACAAGGTCTAATAACTGATAAAGGATTAATAAGAATAAAAAATAGATAAAGAAAAAGTTAATGCCTTAGTCTAAAAACTCGAATAGTTGGAGAATATTGAATACAATAAGAATATAGTGTATTTGGCAAAAAGCGTGGTGTCATTATAACTCCCATTGCAATAAATGATGGATATTATTTGAAATATCATAACATTTTTAAAGTTTAGATTCTTATTTTAAGAAAAGTTACTAGTTATTTCACATGTGTATTATACAGAATGATAATACCAGATAATATAAACAATTCAAGAGGATTAAATAGAATTGTCTAAAAAAGATTTTAGGTTATAATATTTGATCGTTGATATATGTGTAAAAAAAATATAGGTACTACCCATAATACGATATATTTTGCAAATAAAGATAAAAACGATCTATACAAAAAAAAAAAAGTAAAACATTAAAGAAAATTTTTAGAGTTTGCATTAGGCTGCATGGGTGAATTTTTGAAGTTTGTATTAGGCTACCAGTGCATAACACACGAGAAAATATGTCACATTATATAAACATTGCTTGACTAAATGATGAAGGATAATACATGTATTACTCTATTCATAATAGAATTTGTTTTTTGGCCATTTTTAACACAAATTATAATTTTTAAATTTTTTCAATTTATAACCCTCGAAATATTTGTATAAAATTGCCTATGAGTTAACAATAACTTTTTTCTACAAAATGCATGTGTGATCTATTGCCCTGTTTGTTTTTTTTTTTAATTTTTCTAATATGTATTAATGATGTCTAACTTTATTAAAGATATCTAATTTTTCTGAACATACACTTGCTACAAACTAAATATTTTAATATGCTAATATAATTTAGTCAGTGTTTAAAGAATTAAACCAGCATGACCAATTTAACTAGAAAATTAAGAATTAGCGAATGCTGGAATCAATCTGGAAATCCATTCGACATTGCGAGATAAATATGAATACAATTTATCAGTTCATAATAAAGTTTTTTTTTTCAATTATGATCCATTAAAATTTTAAACTTTTTGAAAGCTCAATGCCCATAAACTAAAGCTCTATTATGCATAACTCTTCTCTAAATAACTTAATATAATCATACATCCTCAATTCTTTTCACTAAATAACTAATGTGAGATTATCTTTCTATGTCTAAAGTCACATTCTCAATGGCCCTAAAAAAATTTCAACTTTTTTTAATGAAAAATCCATGTGGAAATTCAATTATAATATCCAAAAAAGTCACTTAATTGCACTTTTCTTATGGAGTTTTGCTAATCCTCTATATATTAAAAGAGCCACTTGAAGCATTACTATTCAACTTGATCGTCTGATACGGCGTTGTTTCTGGTCCTTATTGCCATTTTTATTTCACCTCTATACAGCATTGTTTCACAGTTAGTACAAATGGCAAAAAATCCCAAATCCCTTTATTTGCAACCGCTTCTTCTTCGTCCCTGTGGCTAATCCCTGTTTACCCTAAATGTTCCAGCCAAATACCAACAATTCTGAACTCCCGATCGCTATCTTCCAAAGTTTATTAGGTTTTCTGTCAAAAGGCGAGGAAATTGTTACTTTCATATTCTCCATGTCTACTGCTCTTGTCCTCAAGTTTCGGTGCCAATGGCGCATGAGAAATACAAAGGCGGTGTGCTTAACATGCTTCACAGTTGGGATTCGAAATTTGTCAACCATGTACCTAATTTTACGTCCCTCGCAACTGTGTCTGTGTGATGGTAAATTATATGGTTATTTTTTATTTTTTCTGAAATAGAATTATTTATAAGAATATGCACATTTAGCTGTTGAATTTATTGCTTTATTGGAAATTTTATGGGTCTACTTTTGGAGGGCAAACGGCCAAAGAGGCAGGGTAAAAATATTATGTAGATACAATGGAACTTTGATTTGATATAATTGTGGCAACTTTAAATAAGAACCAAAGACTTTCCTGATGTCAAATTAAAGCAAAAAGAAAAGGTTGGGACAGAAAAGACAAAGCAACCTGTGGGAAACGGTGAACAATTTGGGCAATAAAGGGAGGGGAAAAATGGAAAAATTAAGGTAGAAAAAACTAGGAGTAGTAACTTATAAGTGATATTTGTCCCCATTAATCTTGTGGGGTTTTAAGATCCTTTTTTTCTTACAACAGTTGGAGATTGTATGTTTGCTTTGTTTGTTTAGTCTTTGTCTGTAAACAATGTTGCTCTAAGTTGTTTGAATTGGGAATCTCCTTTATACATAAAGTTGTTCATATACACTTTGTGAATACGTGGTTTTTCTAGACTTTAATCAGGATGTATCCTGCCTAGCTACTTAACAGTTATTTGGAGGTAAAGTGTAACACGATCTAGATATATTTAGATCAGGTATGTATGTGGAAATTAAAAACACCAGAATTGTTGCTGCAGAAACCCAACTGGGAAAATTGTGGGCACCCTTGCCACGGGACAAACAATCCACTAACACAGATAATAGTTTAGTATAGGTTGAGTGACTTAGTGAATATACACTAAACATTCAAAAGAAAAAACTTATAAAAGAAATTCCTTTTCTTTATGCCTTTTGACATGTGGCAACGTACGCTGCTCTTATCCTCTCACTATCGCGCTCACACAGAAACGTACATCAAGCCTCCTAAAATCTACCCGGACTCATCGTCAGAAAGAAAAACTCCTAATGCTCTTCAATCTTGTATGGATCATCCCTCGCAGATATATGATCTCCAATCAATGCATTATGTGTTTTGCCAAACAAACACGGTTAAGACATTGAAGTCCGAATGCAAGTGTAGAATTCACGGCTTTATGGTAGTGTGTTTGTTCTCCTTATGGTCGAGCTTCAAAGAATAATAAGCGTGAAAGCTTTAGCTCGTCTCAATTTCTCGTTCTACCTACAAGAAGAATAAATAGGATAGGACTTTGAATTCTTGTGCAAGACAAGAATTACAGTTACCAAATTCAAGTAGAACAAGAATAAGGCAAGTTAGAATTCTTATATACCCTAAACACGAAACTTACCTAATCCTAATTAGTCTTGTCATGCAAGAAGTTAATCCTAGATAAATAAGGTAACTAGTATATAACACAAATTAAGTAACTTAAGACTTGCATGTAAAATAGAACTCTTGAACCTCAAGTAAGGTACACGCCCCAACCTTCTTTTCGGCTAAGACTCTATAAAATTTGCATGTTTAAATTAGTGTAACACGTAAAATAAAGTCATGCAACTAGTAACACAATGTGACATATTTTGACACTTAAGGAAAATTAGAAAAATTAGTAATGCCAATAAATTTTGTACTAACAATCTCCCCCTTTGGCTTTTCTAATTTTTTAAAGCAAAGTAGTAGCTCAAAGTGTCAAAAATTTCCTAAGGGTTCAAAATATATAAAGAATAAAAACTCCTATTTAGTATGAAACTCCACCTAAGATATATCAGAGTAAAAACAAAGGACATGTAAAAACATGCATCAACAAACAAATCATGCTAGATATATCATGTCATGCTACTATTCTTCTCACCCTTTTTGACTAAGGGGAAAAGCCAAAAATATCATGTAGAAAATATCAGTATGACCAGAGCTAAGGTATAAAATCTATATCAAAGCTCAAAACAAGGTTTCCTGCACTAAAATGTAGTAGAAAGCATAGGGAATTTAAAAAAAAAACATGCAATTCAACAAAAACATAAAAGCATAAAAATAAAAATTTAAATGATTGTTTCAAAAACCATCAAATGCCTTTTGAGAATTTTTCTTCCTTCCTTCAATTTTGTTCCAAGCTGTCAATCAGAGTTCTTGGACTTTTTGGCTTTCTATTTCTGCTTCTCCTAGTTTTCATCTTTTTCAGCTGCTCTCTTCTTCTTTTTCTTTGGAGTGGCAGTTTTGGATGTGTCTGGCTTAGGGTTTGCTACTGCTGGATCTGCTTTATCCTACTTCTGGCTTACTGCTGCTGCTTGATGGTCTATTGCTCTCAGATATGCCCTCAGAAAGACTGCAATGCTTTATGTTTATAGGCAAATATTTGTCTGTTCAAAAGCAAACAATGAACCATCAAACTACACAAAGGATTAAAAGCAATTAAAAAATCATTATAAGATTGTTGGAAGGGAAGTTTGTAGGTTTTGGAATGTCTAGGTCCACTGCTAAATATACAGCTTTTTATCACATCAAATACATACTGCCTCAGTCAATAGCCTTTTTAGTTCCCATCTGAAATAGAAGAAGTGCTCTCATTCTGTTCATCACAAATTTGTTTAGTAATTTGTATCTCAAAGACATTAGTGCTACACTAAAATCAGATCTCCTAGCTGGCCAATTTGATCCAATTAACTCATGGGCTATCTCATTATTGGATATGTTCTGCTCAGTGTGTTCAGTAATTCTGAACTGCCTAGCCCCTATCCAGCTTCGCAGACTATCTGGAGTAAACCTAACCATTCTCTATCTCATATAAATTTTCGATGTGATTGAGCACTTAGAATCACCAAGATTTTTAGGGATGTTTGCCAAGAATTCTCTAACCAGTGTTTCATTAGCCTTGCTTCTACAGTCAAATAATGTCTCAATCTTGAAAAATTTCACCAATTCTCCCAGACTAAATTCCTCAAAATCAAAAAACATAATTCACTTCTCATATTGAAACATCGAAAAATGACATACTTCTTAAAAAGCTTAGCAGTTTTGGAATCATAGCAAAAGTTAAAAGGAACAAAAGAACCTCGCACTATTTGAATTTCAGTGCGCTTGAAGTCCTTTGGGTCATCAGGATGTGTTCTGACCTCGTCTGAACCTTCTATTGAAGAATCTTCCCCAGATATATCCTAGTCAGGTAAGTCTATTCTATCATCTAATTATGATTCAGAATGAGTCTTCTCCTTTGGACTTTCAATCCTTAACCCGGGTGGTCTCTATCTGGTTGGAATTGTTCTGACTGCTGCCTCAACTTTCTATTTTCCTTTTTTGATGTGTTCCATTTTCTGTTTCTTTTTCTCTGAAAATTTCTCAACCTCTTTATCAATAGAGAATTCCTCATAATTTTCATCTTCATCCTCAGCCTCATACTCACTTTTAGATTTTTCATTCAACTTTTTTGATTTCTTCTCTTCGTCAGGAGCGGATGTATCCTTTTCTGATCTTTCTGGCTCCGACTTGCAGATTTTTCTCCATCAGATTCCTCCTCTGCAGAGTGCGACGACGATGAATGCTATTTTGCCGTCTCCTTCACTGGAGATTTTTCTTGTTCTTCCTCAACAATCGGCTGTTGTTCCTGATCTGTATTCTCTTGCCCTAGATTTTCCCCTGAATCCTTAGGGTTCAGATGATCCCTAATGATCGATTGCAAAATATCCTGGATATTTGGGGCTTCTTGAAGAATCTCTTATTGCTGCACATTGGGAACCTGAATTAGTAGATTTTCCTATTGTGCGGCCTCTGGTTGCAGTGCTAGTTGTGCAACGACCGGCGGTTTTGGTGGATTCTAGTTTTTCGGCGGCTGTTGTAGTTGATCTTCCTCTGCAAGAAGGTTTTGAACTTCCCCTTCAAAAAAAATCATTGCCCAAAGGAGGTCGATTTGGTGTGGAACTTCCACTGTTGGTTTTTCCGGTATGGTTACCGGTGTTGGCTCAATAGATTCTGCTTGTGGAATCTCTTCCTGTGGTTGCACGAAAGGATGAATTTCAGCCTGATTCAACGTCGTTTAAGAAGATTGTGATGGACCTTTATCTGCATTTGTTCTTCGAGTAGTACGGTTGCCACGACCACCACGTCCTCGTCTCTCCCTGCGTCGAGCACCTGTTCCAATAGTTGTTTGCTTTCTGGCTATGTTTACTGTGATGAATTTGCAAAAAGAAACACAAAAACTCAGAAAGATTTGAGAGAAAACTAGAGCAGTTTGTTTTGAGAATGGAAGTTTCAATTAGGGTTAAGAAAAAGAGAGAAGTTAGGAAAACAAGAAAGAAACTAGAAAGCCTCTGATTTGGTTTCCAGCATTTGCCCGTTAGAGATTTAAAAAATTGCACGAGCGATTTACCTGTAATTGCCATAAATGGAAGCTCAGCCATATATATGCTGCTAGACCCATCAACTACAGTATAATATGCATCTAGGCTAGATTCGTACAGACAATCATATACAAATGTAATCAGCCAATATTAATTTAATTAACAGTACTGAATACTTTCCAAAATATCTTTTGACGTTCACACAATGAAGTATTCAATCAACTGAACTCTTCTCGGTGGAAGGAATTTATTTTTTGAATGATATTTCTTTTGAATTATCTTTATATGGTCAATCTTGACTCCACTTTGCACCTTGTGAGGGCCTGACTTATTGAGACTTATGAGTGATGCACAAGAAGATCGATCATCATCTGAACAACTCTTACAAAAAGAATATAATTTTTAAGTCCTCGGCTTGCATGACTTTTTCTATAATATTGAGCATTATTTTTTGAGGGTAAATGTAGCTGCACGTACTCAAAGACTTAGTTGACTGGTAGCTTTCACCCTTACAGACTCTACCCCTTAGACATTATTGCTCGTATGTCGTGCCAAAGAGTGTAGATACTGACAATAGGTCTATATCAAAATTATGACTCTTAATCAGTATACTTCTTATAGTGCAAAGCAGGTAGGACATATTTCATCCTTTTTATACAGTTTAAATTTATGGAATTAGGAGAATAAATTTTGACTGATCTATTCAGGATACGTCCTCCTCTGGTATCTTAGTGATATCCTGCACATGTATAAATGATTTGATTAATATGATCATGTATGACACACAGATCACACAACTATATGAAAAATGCAAATAATAAAAATTTTCTATTTTTATGAGATTTTCTCATTTTTTTTTTACTTTTTTTAATGCAATTTTTTTCTCTTCATGATGTTGAGCCTATTGAGACTGTATGCAAATATCAATCTATTTTCTTAGCCCTTCAAACCTAGATGCATCCAATACTTTAGTAAACAGATCTTCAAACTGATATTTTGTCTGTGCATACTCCAAGGCAATCACTTTCTGTTCAACCAACTCTCTGATAAAATGATGCCTTATATCAATATGCTTAGTCCTAGAGTGTTGAACTAGATTTTTGAAAATGTTTATAGCACTTGTGTTATCATAAAAAACAGTGACCTGATCTTGTGAAATTCCATAGTCCTCCAACATCTATTTCATCCAAAGAAGCTATGTACAACAACTTCCTGCAGCTATATATTTTGCTTATGCTGTGAGAGTGAAATATAATTTTGCTTTTTGCTTATCCAGACAACCAGGTTGTTCCCTATATAGAAATATCCTCTAGTAGTACTCTTTCTGTCATCAACATTTCCAGCCCAATCTGCATCTGAGTATCCAACAAGATTGGCATTGGTATCCTTAGAAAACTATATGCCATACTTTGTTGTTCTACTAATATATTTGATGATCCTTTTAACCGCAGCCAGATGTGTCTCTCTCGGCTTTGACTGATACCTTGCACAAGCATCTATGCTGAAGGATATGTCTGGCCTGCTTGCTGTCAGGTAGAGCAAACTCCCAATCATGCTACGATAAAGAGTAAGATCAATTGCCTTAGCTTGATTATCGTTTCACAATTTCAGATTACTAGCCATTGGAGTTCTCATCGGTTTAGAATCTTCAAAGCCAAACTTCTTTACCAGATTTGTAGCATACTTTGTCTGAGAGATAAAAATGCCAGATACGTCTTGCTTCACTTCTAATCCCAGAAAGAATGTAAATTCACCTAACATGCTCATTTCAAACTCAGTTTGTGTTGTCTTGACAAGTTCCTTTGTCTTGGCTTCTGATGTTGATCCAAATACAATATCATCCACATAAATCTAAGCAACAATGATTCCCTTCTTCAATTGCTTAACGAATAAGGTTTTGTTAGTACCTCTTCTATTGTAGCCTTATTCAAGAAGGAAATTGGTGAGTCTTTCATACCAAGCCCTGGAGCTTGTTTTAAGCCATATAAAGCTTTCCTCAACCTGTACACATGTTCAGGATACTGCGAATTAGTGAATCCAGGTGGTTTCTCAATATATACTTCCTTGTTCAGAATGCTATTAAGAAATGCATTCTTCACATCCATCTGATATAGCTTGAAATTCTCATGACATGCTACTGCAAGTAGTAATCTAACTGATTCAAATCTGGCTACTGGTGCAAATCAACAAAGTTTATCCCTTCCATCTGGGTATAGCCTTGAGCCACAAGTCTTGCTTTGTTCTTGATGATCTTATCTTGTTCATCAGACTTGTTTTTGAAGAGCACACGTTGTTCCAATAACATTGCCATCAGAGGGTCTTGGCACTAGTTCCCAAACTTAGTTCCTTTCAAACTGATTCAGCTCCTCTTGCATTGCTTGAACCCTATTGTCATCCTATAATGCTTCTTTTACATTTTTAGGTTAAAAATGATGAAATGTAGCACATGTGACCAGATTCTTGTTGAAATTTTCTTCTGGTCAGCATCCCTTCCGTTTTAGATAAGATGTTGACAACCAGATGTGCCTTCTGGATTTTTGTAGATCATCGTCCGAGTTCAAGTTCTGGTTTTGGTTCAGGTTTTGATTCAGATTTAGACTCTCCAGTTTGTTCATTTTGACCTTGGCGGGATGTATCTTGCCTAGGATTTCCATGTTCTGATACAGTTGACTAAGGCAGGATGTGTTCTGCCTCAGTCCTATTAATCTAATTCTATACTGTGATGACTTCTAGATTTTCAATTTTAGGTTCCTGTGAATAGATAAGAATACGTCAGTAGTATCATCAACTATAACATTTACAGACTTAACAATATTCTGAGTTCTCATATTATAAATTTTGTAAGCCTTAGAATTCTCAAAATAACCAATAAAGACTCGTTCATCAGATTTGATATCAAATTTACCCAGGTGATTTTTATCATTCAAGATATAGCATTTACTACCAAAAACATGAAAATAGCTTAGCTTAAGTTTTTTGCCTTTCCAAATTTCGCATGGAGTCTTACTAGTTCCAGGTCTAAGTGTCACTTTGTTAATTATGTAACATTCAGTGTTAATTGCTGCAGCCCATAACTTAGCAGGTAATTTCTTACTACTAAGCATAACTCTGGCCATTTGCTGCAAGTTTCTATTTTCCTTTCAACTACATCATTTTGTTTAGGGGTTCTAGGTACAGAAAATTCATGCATGATATCATATTTTTCATAGAAATCAGAAAAGTAAGAATTATCAAACTCTTTGCCATGATCACTTCTGATTCTCTTCAATGTGACATCTTCATCAGATTTTTCATTTGAAAGCTTCTAGAATAAAACACAAAATCTATCATATGTATCAGATTTTTCTTTAATGAAATCAACCAAAGTATATCTAAAAAAATCATCAACATAGACATATATGTACCTCTTATCACCAATACTCTCAGTTTGGATAAGACCCATAAGATCCATATGTATGAATTCAAGTATACCTGAGGTGGATAGGTACTGACTTGCTTTGTATGAATTCCTGGTTTACTTACCTTTCTGGCATGATTCACATATGCTCTACATAATCGTTTTCGATTCTGGAATTCCTCTAACAGCTCCACTTTTGGTCAATTTGAGTAGACTTTCATAGTTCATGTGACCTAATCTCTTGTACCAAAGTTCTGTAGGGTTAGTGTTAGCAATTTTGCAAGTAAGTTTTAGATTCAATATATAATATTTATCACTAGACCTAATACCTTTGAGTAAAGTTTGTCCAAATAAGTTTGAATATGGATCAAGATCAAAAACTTTACATTCAATTTTGGAAAACAACACTCTAAGATTATCATAACACAATTGATCAACACTCAAAAGATTTACTTTTAGTCCAGATACATGCAGAACATCTTTTAGAGTGGGTAAGCCTTCAATACAGATATATCCGGATCTATCACCAAAAGTAACTATACTTGTTTCATCTTTCTGAAAGTTGGTTGACAGATTCAAGTCACCTATCATGTGTCTAGAATATCTACTATCAAAATACCAAGTGTTAGGGATTAAAACACTTAAAGAAGGCTTAACAACATAACTCTTGTACTCATCATTTTTCACCCAAACCTGCTTCACCTTACCCTTTGCTTTAGATGTTTTGACTTTATGTGTGTTGATCAACTTGATGTATTTTGGACAAGCAAAAAAATAATGACCACATTTACCACAAAAGTTACAATTTACCTATCTGACCTTACCATATACATTGGAGTTCTGAACTTGTTTAATAGTAACAGGTTGTTTTCTAGTATTCTTTTGTTGCTGTTTTGGTGGATTGTTCTTCTGAACAATTTTGCTTGAAAAAGGAGCCAGACGTATCTTACTTAGGTCCAAAATTCTATTTTCGTCCTACAGGTTTTTTTGGAAGTTTTCCCCTAATTATTTCACAAAAACTGTCTGTTGGACAGCTTTTCCTTTTCCTTCGTATCATAGTCCAGATATATCCTCTGAAAGTCTTCCATACTTTAGGACTTCATTCAACCTTGTAGCTCTTATTGTCAACTGTTTGATCCTTTCATTGGCGTGCTCCAAATCAGTTTTTAGTTGATTGATCTGCTAAACTTTTTGGTCAATGGATTTGTGTAGATCTCTCTTTTTATCATAAAAAAACTCCATCATAACTTGAAGTGTGTTAGATTTATCTTCTTCTGCTATCAGTTGATTTTTTAGTACTGTAAAGTTTGGACATAATTTATCCTCATTAGAAGATGATTTTACAGTGTTAGTAGTTAGACAGTTTATAGAACTGGACTGAAAGGGGATATGTGCTGTTAGGATAGTAATCTATTCTTCTGAGGATGTTACTGATCCTGTGCCAGTCATGTCCTTCTATTCTTCACTTCAGGTAACTTTCATTGCTTTTTTACCTTTCTTTTTCTGAGGATTTGCACATTCTGTTGTTATATGGCCGTAGCCTTCACATTCATTGCATCTGATTCGACTAGGTGGTTTAGGAAAGGTGTTATCTTTGAATCTCCTATAGCTAATCTTCTTCTGTTGATATGGTTGTTACTTCTTCTGTTGATACGGTTGTTACTCAGCATCTTGATTATGATTTTGCTTTTGAAATGGTCTCTGAGGTTTGTACTGATTTTTGAATCTCCCACCTCTTTTTTGTTTGTTCTTCAAGAACCTTTTGAATTGCTTGGTGAGGAGCGCCATATTATTCTCATTATCAGTATCTTCCTCTGATTCAAAATCCTCCACCTTACTTTTGAATGCAATCCTGGGTTTCTTCTCCTTTTTCCTTTCGGACATGTTCGGCTCGTATGTTGACAAGAATCCTACAAGCTCATCAACCCTCATCTCTTTCAGATTCTTACTTTCCTCAATGGCAGTGAACTTCATCTGGAATCTTTCTGACAGTGATTTGAGAATCTTCTAACAATCTTCCAGTCAGAATATATCCTACCTAGGGCCTGCGCTTGATTGATAATCTCACGCAACTGAGCATAGTAGTCCTTGAATTCTTCATTATCCTTCATTATGATTTATTCAAACTTAAGAGTGAGCATCTGGAGTCTTGAGGATTTGACTGTAGTTATTCCTTCATTAGGAACTTGAAGAGTATCCCAAGCTTCATTAGTAGTCCTGCAATTAGTAACAAGCTTAAACTGACTTTAAACTATAAAGGAAAGATAGCATTTAAAGCTTTAGAATTCCATCCACATGTAGTATTTTCCTTAGTAGTATATTGAGTTTCAGGTTAATAGAAACAATACCATATGCAGCTGTGATAGTAGATGCTGTGTAACCAATATGAATAGACGTCCAAGCCCTGTTATCAATAAATTGAATATATATTTGCATGCAAACTTTGCAATAAGCATAATTAGACTTGTCTAGAATAGGTGGTTTAACAAAAGGTGTATTCATGTCTAGATGAACCTAATCTCTCTAATAACTTAAGTGAACCCTCTCTGATACCAACTGCGAATACGTGGTTTATCTAGACTTTAATAACGATGTATCCTGCCTAATTACTTAACAATTATTTTGGTGTAAAGTGTAACGCGACCTAGATATGTTTAGCTTGGGTATGTATGAGGAAATTAAAAACATCAGAATTGTTGACGTAGAAACCCAACTTGGAAAACTGCGGGCATCCTTGTCACAGGACAAACAATCCACTAACACAGATAATAGTTTATTATAGCTTGCGTGACTTAGTGAATATACACTAAACATTCAAAAGGAAAAACTTATAAAAGAAACTCCCTTTCTTTACGCTTTTTAACATGTGGCAATGTACATTGCTCTTGTTCTCTCGTTATCGCGCTTACACGAGAACGTACATCAAGCCTCCTAGAATCTACCTGGACTCACCCTCAGAAACAAGAACTCCTAATCCTCTTCAGTCTTATGTGGATCGTCCCTTGCAAATATATGATCTCCTTCCGATCTCTATGTAGGGTTTTGCCAAACAAAAATGGGTAAGACATTGAAGTCCGAATGCAAGTGTAGAACTCGTGGCTTTATGGCATGTGTTTGTTCTCCTTATGGTCGAGCTTCAAAGAATAATAAGCGTGAAACTTTAGCTCGTCTCCATTTCTCGTTCGACCTATAAGAAGAATAAATAGGATAGGACTTTGAATTCTTGTGCAAGACAAGAATAAAAGTTACCAAATCCAAGCAAAATAAGAATAAGGCAAGTTAGAATCCTTATATACCATAAACACGAAACTTACCTAATCCTAATTATTCTTGTCATGCAAGAAGTTAATCCTAGATAAATAAGGTAACTAGTATATAACACAAATTAGGTAACTTAAGATTTGCATGTAAAATAGAACTCTTGAGCCTCAAACAAGGTACACACGCCCCAACCTTCTTTTCGGCCAAGACTCTATAAAATTTGAATGCTTAAATTAGTGTAACACGTAAAATAAAGTCATGCAACTAGTAACACAATGTGACATATTTTAACACTTAAGGAAAATTAGAAAAATTAGTAATGCCAACAAATTTCGTATTAACACACTTCTTATGGTTCATATTGATTCACTTTGACATGACGTTTCTTCTTGTTTTCTGGTAAATGCTATACGACAATTTTCTATTATAATCTTTCTTTTGGTTAGAAAAGCGTATTGTGTGCTTGAGTTGTATTTTCCATTGAAAGACAAATGGCAGGCTATTTAAGAATTGCAGCTTTATATCATATTTTCATTTAGGTTAAAATGGATAACGCATTAATATTGCATTTGATGTCACAAAACTAAAAAAGAGGATTTTCTATAGAAGCATTTGAATAGTAAGCAGTTATACCGTGTCCATTTACGATAAATGATAAGTATATTCTGGCAGTTTTTTTTTCCTTAACAACTTTTCACTTTTATTTTTCTTCACTTATTGTCTCAGTTTGTGATATTCTTGAACACTAATTTACACTCATTAGAAATTGTCTTCTCGTTATTAGGTTCATGCATCTGCAAATTGTAGACTACTTGAACTTCAAAGAGAAGCATGAAGTTTCTTTGCAATATTTACAGGAACAACCCAAGAGTTGTTCTTAGTGATGACATTTAGTTCTCAATTTCAATTGTATGCAAGTTTCAAATGGATTTATCATTTGATTTTCTCTTTTGGTTTTGACAACTTCTAGTCAAAGGTGACTACATTCTCTATTTTTTTTAGGTTTTAATCTTGTTTTGAAATTCACCCATGTATCAGTGACCTTTCCTTTGTTGTTAACCATTATATTGGTAAGTTATATAATTTTGTTGCATTCTTTAATTTCTGATAAATAGAAGATTGGGAAAGCGAGTACAATATGAAAGTTGCTACAAGTTCTTTAGCTTGGTCTACATATGGAAACAATTTAATTCTTGCCTTAGTGTAAAAGACTTACCAAGATTATGAATATTGTGGAATGCGAAATCTGTTATTTTACATTTTCTGTCATTTCTTGATTTGCTTTTAATGGATTCATTTTTTCTTTATCCTCTACAATACAGGTTTGTTTTTGTTGCATAGACTATATCTTTATGAAAAGTATAAGGATAGGGTAATGCTTTTTCAAGAAAACTAAGGGCTTAAGGCTGTGACCAAGAGACTATGCTGTGTTAAATTCCAAGTTTTTAAGTAAAATTTCAAAACAGCAATGGGAGAATACTCTTCAAAGTTGTCTACTACACACATATATATGTACGTTGGTGTTTGTAGCTGTATTTTCTTTTCCTTTTTTTCTCTTTTTTGGTTGAGACTGAGTCATTAATAGAGCATTATTGAATGTATGCATTTACTTTGTATCCAATTTGTAAAATTAAGTTGTCAAAAAAATTTGCAAAATTAAGAAAAATTCACATTGAAGAATTAAATAATATAGTAATATTCTTTGATAGGTTACTAGATATATGCACGCGCCATCACTAGTTATTTAACAATTTTATAAATTTTAGCATTTATTTTTTAAGTTTTCAATTAAAACCAGTTCAACCTCGATTCGACCTTTGTTAAACTTTGAATTGTTAGCTTTTCCAGTTTGATGATCAATTTGGTTTTTTGAATATTGGTGAATACTAAAACCAATTTAGAAAGCAATCTGAAGGTGTGATATAAATTTCAATAATGATTAATTAAAATTTTAAACTTTTTAGAAGTTCAAGACCCATAAGATAAGGCCAAATTATAAATAATCTTCTCTAAGTAGTTTAATATAGGCATATGTTCCCAATTTTTTTTTATTGTAAAATGATCAATGTGGGATTCATTTTCTATGCCTAAAGTCACATTTTCGATGACTCTTAAAAAAGAAAGGGTAATTTTCACTCTAGGTCCCCAACCTTTCAAATTTATATCAATTTGTCCCCATTCTTTGTTTTGGCATACTTATCCCCCAACCTTTCATTTATTATCATATTATGTCCCAAACATCACTTTTCGTCCCCAACCTTTCCATTTTCACTATTAACCCCTATCATTATGATTATTATACCCTTGATATCCTCAACCTTTCAATTTTTATACAATTTTGTCTCTATTATTTTTTGCGTATATAAGACCCTAACTTTTCATTTATTGTCGCGTTGCGTCCCCGATAACACTTTCTGTCTTCAACTTTCCTATTAAAATTATTATTATATCTTTAATTATTTAAATAAAAAATAAAAAACAATACAAAATAAAAACTCCACTCATCCTTACTTGTAGTGATAACAAAAAAAAAATTTGATACGCGCCAAACTTGATGAATACTTAATCAATGTGAAAAAAATTTTTTGATCCGAGAGTCAGTGCAATGGATTGGATCAGATCGGATCTGATCGGAGTTTTGGATTCCTCACATATCAAATAGCGGATATAGATCAAGGTGGCTCCAAAAAAAAATCATTTTCAATTTACAAAAATGAAACTGAACCTTAATGCACTAATTCTAATATTTTGCGAATCCACGATTGGTGGATCTGATCAGGTTGAGAAGGATAACAAATTGTGGGCAAATTAGGGTGAAAATCATAAAGAGACACAAGAAATTAAATTAAAATTAAAGTATTAAGGTTATGTTTATTTTTAATAATTTAAAAATAAATTTTTTTAGATCAATCTGCTCAGTCCGTATCCACCACGTGATTTGTGAAGCGACCTACCTTGTCGGATCTTATTCTTGGCACGAATACTTAGATCGACAATTTTCTTCGATGCGGATTCGACATCAATTAAGACCAATATAGATCAAGTTTTTTGTTATCATTCGTTTTGACTGTTGTCATTGAGTTATGTTGAAGTGAGTTAGAGTAGATGAACTTCTTATTTTATACTGTTCTTTATTTTTTATTTAAATAACTAATGGTATAATGAAAATTTTAATAGATATTAACAATAAAATTTAAAATATTATGTGTGAAAAGTGTTAATGGGGATATAACATGACAAAAAATTAAAGGTTGAGGCTCCTATAAGCTCAAAAAATGGTGGGGACAAAAGTGTATAAGAATTAAAAGGTTGGAGACCTATAGTAGAAATAAAAAATAGGGGTATAATAATCATCTTGATAGGAGTTAATTGTGAAAATTGAAAGGTTAGGGATGAAAAGTGACGTTAGGGGACAAAATACGATAATAAATGAAATGTTGGGGATATAGTAGGCCCCAAAAAAGAATGGGGAAAAATTGATACAAAGTTAAAAGGTTGGGGACCTAGAGTGAAAATACCTAAAAAACAAAATTTCAACATTTTTAATAACAAATCCATGTGAGAATTCAAATATAATGCCCAACAGTCACTTACACTTTTATTGAGTTTCGCTAATTATTTGACAATTCTATAAATTTTAGTATTTATTTTTTAAGTTTTTAATTAAAACCGGTTCGACCTTAGTTCGACTCGATTCGACTTTTTAAACGTTAAATCGTTAACTTTTTCAGTTTGATGGCCAATCTAGTTTTCTGAACATTTGTGAATACTGAAACCAATCCAAAAAACAATATGATGGTGTGAGATAAATATAGATACGGTTTACAATAAACATTTTTTTCAATAATAATCCATTAAAATTTTGAACGTTTTAGAAGTTCAAAACTCATAAGCTAAGACCCTATTATGTATAACCTTTCTCCAAGTGACTCAATATAAGCATATATCCTCAATTCTTTTTCCTAAATAACCAATGTAGGATTTCGTTTCACAATAAATTTTTTTCAATAATAATCAATTAAAATTTTAAACTTTTTGGAAGCTCAAAGCCCATAAAGCTAGGGCCCTATTATGCATAGCCCTTTTCCAAGTAGCTTCATATAAGTAGACATCCTCAATTCTATTCACTAAATAATCAATGTGGGACTTCCTTGCTATGCTCAAAGTCACAGTTCCAATGCCTCCTTAAAAAAGGAATTAAATTTTAAACTTTTTAATGACAAATCAATGTGGGAATTCAATTATAATATCCAAAACTCACTTAGTTGCACTTCTATTGAAATTTGCTAATTATTTGATAATTTTTTAAATTTTAACATTTATTTTTTAAGTTTTTAATTAAAACTGGTTCGACCTCGACTCGACCAGATTTAACCTTTTAAACCTTAAACCATTAACTTTTCTGGTTCGATAACATATCCGATTTTCTAAACATTGACGAATACTGGAATCAATTAGAAAAGTAATCCGACAGTGTACAATAAACACGATACGATATACCCGTTCACAAGAAATGTTTCTCAATAATGATCCGTTAAAGTTTTAAACTTTTTGGAAGCGCGAGGCCCATAAGCTAAGGCTCTATTATGAATAAACCTTTCCTTAATTCTTTTCACTAAATAACTAATGTGGGATTCCTTTTTATACTCAAAGTAATATTTTCAATGACTCTTAAAAAAGGAAATTTCAACATTTTTGAATGACAAATCCATATTGAAATGCAATTATAATGCCTAAAAGTCACTTAGTTGCACTTTTATTGAGTTTTGCTAATTATTTGATGATTTTATAAAATTTAGCATTTACTTTTTAAGTTTTTAATTAAAACCGGTTCGACCTTGGTTCGACCCAATTTGATCTTTTAAACTTTGAACCGTTAGCTTTTTCAGTTTGATGTCCACTCTAATTTTCTTAACATTTGCGAATACTGAAACTATACTGGAAAACAATCCGACAGTATGAGATAAGCACGAATCTGGTTCATCAGTTCACAATAAACTTTTTTTCAATAATGATCCATTAAAATTTTTAACTTTTTAGAAACTCAAGTTCCATAGGATAAGGCGCTATTATGAACAAGCATTCTCCTAGTCACTCAATATAAGCATATATTTTCAAGTTTTTCACTAAATAACCAATGTAGGATTTCTTTTCAATACCCAAAGTCAAATTTTCAATGGTTCTTAAAAAAGGAATAAAATTTCAACTTTTTTTAAATGGCAAAGATCAAAAAAATTTAAAATCGAATATTCTTTTTCCATATTATTTTAGGTAAAAATTAACTTATTTTGTTAGCTTTTTTGGTTTGATAACCAGTCCGGTGTTCTGAGTATTTATAAACACTGGAACCAATCCAAAAAATCTAATGGTGTGAGATAAAGATGAATACAGTTCACTAGTTTAAAATAAGTTTAGGCTAATAAGTTTTGGAAGCTTAATGCTAATAAGTTAAGGCCATGTTATGAACAATACATCTCCAACTAGCTTAATATAGGTATACGTCCTCAATTTTTTTAACTAAATAATAAATGTGGGATTTTCTTTCTATGCCTAGAGTTACATTTTCAATGGCTCTTAAAAATTGAATAAAATTTCAAGTTTTTTCAAGCGATAAAGATTAAAAAATTATAAAATCGAATGTTCTTTATCTACATTATTTAGGTAAAAATTAATTGTTTTAAATTATTTAATTAATATCAGTCCAATGATCTTGAACCGTTATTTTTCCGATTCGATGACATGTCTAATTTTCTGAACATCGGTGAATACTGAAACCCATCCGGAAGCAATTAGATGTTGTAAGATAAATTGAAACAAAAAATTAAGAAAATGGTCGAAATTATAACAGCTTGAGATAAGGAATGGAAAGTTTGAATGCAAAGTGAAGGAGATTTGAGAAATCTTAGATATAATGAATTCTATTAGAGGAAGGAACGAAAATAAACTAAATCAAATATATCTATAAATAGTATAGAATAAAATAAAAATTAAAACACATATAATAAAATGAATGGCCAAGATTGCAAGATATCAAATGAATAGCCAGGATGACTTAACCCGATTTAGCAAGTGAAAATGAGCGGGAAATGGTTAAAAGGAAACTATTCTACTTCCTTTTGTGTGTGTGTGTGTATATATATTTATAGATTAGGATCGTATTGTAGGATCTTATCTTATTTTTATAACTATTTCTTAAATTAAGCTAGTTCAGAGCCTCTGTATAAAAGGATTCTTAAGCATTGTAAATGTGTAATTTGAGTACATTTTATGAATTAAAAAAATTTCATCTATATCTTTTCTTTATTTATTTTTTTTATTTTTTTTGGTATAAAGGGGGATGGGGGAAGGGGGACAGTGGGGATTCAAACCCAGGTAATCCAGGCAAGGGGTTAGGACCTTAATCACATAGGCTAACCCCTTGATCCCTATTTATTTATATCTAATTTACGCATCTTCGTTATTTCATTTGTGTGTAATTTTTTTTATCTTTTTTCCTTGTCAATCCCTTGAGCTTTCTAATCTTTCTATGGAGTCCGATGGACACCATAAATCATTTTTTGGTGTCCAATAAATTATGTGACAAATTTTTATTGAACACATTGGGAGACAGATGGTGTCCAATAGACTCTATAGAATACATGCTTATCTTCCCCTTCTTTCCTAACCCCCTTTGTGCACCACGCGACCACCAAATGGAGCTCGTGATGCATGTATCACCAAAGAATTTTTATACTACTTTTTCATAAAAAATTATTTACATAAGGTTTTATAACATGAATGAGAATCATGTGATTATAATTAATTTAAAAGTAATGTGATATATGCACAGATACAATTCTACTAATTGGCTTTTTTTTTTTTAAAGAAAAAAAAAAGATAAATTTTCGATCTATGATTCGAAGAAGTAGATACATCGTTTGAGAGAGCGTTGTCCAGCCACTGAGGAGCAATGCTAAAAATTAAGATTACATGGACCGAAAAAAGAAGTAGCTTTCCTTGCTAAATTATGGCTACTGAATTAGCATGTCTCCTATGGTAAAGTGCACAGATCGAAATTGCCATATTCTTGCAACAAAGCCTTGTAATCTTGAATAATAATCCCATACTCCGACTGATCCTCTCCCATGATCTCAACAGCCTCCACTGCGCCTTTTGCATCCAATCCAAAAATAGTATTAGTTATCCCTAACACCAATCTGCTCATGCAGCCAAAGAATGGCGTTCTGCATACTCGCAACGTCTACTTCTTTAGGAGAATATATACCCTGATTGTTTCCAGCCTACATTCAACGAAATTCCCTTGATCATCACGAATAATCATCCCAATATCAGAAGCTCTGATCTCCTAAAAAACGCAGCATCAACATTGGATTTCACAAAACCAGCCGGGGATCTTTTGCACGATCTCGCACTTTGGTGATCTGGTTGCAAAGCTGAGATCTCTGATTTCGTAACTTGCTGCCAATCTCTCAATTTAGATAGCCCAACATGAGTAATTAAGGAGAATGAGACTGTCCTCTCCAAAGCCTCGAATTTCTCTCTTACAGAATACTCCACGTCATAGCACAGGCTAAGATTCAGATCCAACTGTGTTGTGTTATGTTTAAAAATTGTGTAAACTTTTTATGTAAGTATAATATAGCTGATCACTAAATCATACATATTGAAAGAAATGTTAGTTGTTTTAATTTAAATCGACTATTTAATGCAATACATATAAATAAATTAGAATGATAGTAATATATAATTTATACATTACTGATCCACCTTTGCAAAAGTGCACTAGTAGATGTCAAAACCCCTTTATTTCCCATTTTTCTTTTCTAATTGTGTCTACATTAAAGTTATATTTTAATGGAAAAATTCTATGTTTGTGCATTTGATAGAAAAATAAAAATGAAATATCTATAATACAATCTTTTAAAACATATTTTGACACATTTTTCTTCAAAACCAATTCCTGCCCCAGGTAAAATGCATGTTTTCCATGGCCCCATAAAAAATAAAATAAAATAAAATCATGGAAGCTCGAAAATATTTTAAATTTTTATTGTTTCTCCCTAATTATGCTTTTATATACATAAATAAATAAGTAAACATATATATACATATATATAATTGTTTGGTTTAGTGAAAAAAGGAAAATTTAATGCTTTAGTGAAATTTCAACAACTATGACGTTGCTGGTTGAAGCAACGTGCAATTAAACCACACAAATGACAATAGAAGGGTGCGGGTAAATGAATAAAGTATTGAACTCGTGTTAGGGAGTAAAATTAGGTGGGCGAAATGAAAGGGTGTTTGATTGTCGTCTTCCTTAATTTCTACATTATAATTTCAATTGCTATTAATTTGTTAACTGCTCAATCAATACAATATGATCTAAACCTCCGATAATTAATTTCGACCACTCGTTAAAATTAATTTACCTACTATAATCTTATTACATTTTGAGATCTCACAAATCAAATTAATTAATCTATTAGATATAAGTAAGTATATCAATTTGTGTTGGGGTAGGGAATCAGGCGATTGAGGTTGGTACGTCGTCTTGTCACATTGAAGTCTGCGCTACTTAAGTGTTTTTCTACCTTCCGTTTGAAAAGATTAATCACATAAAACTCATGTGTCCGTCCACCGGACAATATAATATTTCCATGGTAGCATGTGATTAACAATATTTCTTAACTAAGGGAAATTATTTTTATTAATTAATTACAAAGAACATGCGTAAGCACCTCACCGAGCTTATTGCCTTCTTAACAAGTTGATGTGCATCACAAAATTGCCATCATTAATTAATTAAACTACTGTGAAAATTTTCTCACAAGTTTAGTTTTCATTCGAAAGATGTCTTTAACTCTTTTCTACGTAAGGCTCCGATTCTAAATTTTTCTTATTTAACTTAGTTTGCATCATTATCTAGAATTTTTTTTTTTTATAAGAGCTCTACTCGTACAACGCACTAATGGAAATCCAGTAATATTTTATTTAAAAGATAATATCTTATGTGTAGAAACAACAAAACTTTAAAATTTAAATGTAGGAATGTAAAACTTTTTGCATATGCAGCAGAATTCCCTCCACTATACATAACATTACTAAAATAACAATATTCCAGATCCTCTTTCAAAAAAAAAAAAAAAATTTCCAGATCTAGCTAGCCGTTCAATTAGAGTCAATTCTAGAAACTGTTATATAATAGGTAGCTCCACTTCGCCATACATACTTGGGGATCTTCATATATACTTATTTTGCACTTTCTTCTTCAAATAATATTTAATTTTGCCCTCGCTATTTTTTTTTTTATTTCTGATTTTTGAAAAAAGGGTGAAACTAATTTCGTGATCACACAAGTTCTATTACTAATCACCTACACATTTGTTGACTATACAAATCTTCATCATCAATCTTCATTTGTTACATTTCTATTTTGAAACATAAATATAGATAAAAAATAACATCATGAGGTTTTATTCTTATTAGATTAATATCTGAACAGTATACTTTTATTTGTTGATTGTGTTTTTGTGACAAGTTTATTCGTTGTTAAGAAGGTACATCTATCAACATTTATCACCATCTTCGTGTGTTCTTAGATATTGTTATGAACTATATATACATTCAAGAATAATATTATGTAGCACAACTAATATTAAGTATCAGTTTATGTGGAAGTATATATAGCGTTAAATGATAATTTAAGTTAAAAGTAACTACATGTGAGTCACTTGATTTACATAATCATGTTTGATTATTATTATTATTATTATAGACATTCAAGGTGGTCATTCAGAGCCCCAACTATAACCCAACAAAAAGGTCCCCAAAAATTTAGAAAAAGAAAAAGGTTATTGAAAATTTAAATATTTTTATTTTAAGTATAAAATGTGATACATAAAAGTGACACTTACTAGTTAAAAAATGAAAAATTAATTGTTAAGTATAACTAGTTACCAGTTCAATTCATATGACTTTTTCTTGGGGGTAAATTTCACAAAAAGTCCCTCACTTTTTCACTTTGAATCGCCTAGATCTTTAACTTTTTTTTAACGTGCTGGGTCCTCAACCTTTCATAAATATACACAATGATTTGGTCAATGATTTAATAGAGTTTTGAATGGATTCAGTTAGTGGGGACTTTTTATGTGTATTTATAAAAAGTTGAGGACCCAATGTGTTAAAAGACAAGGTTAGGGACCCAATCGATTCAAAGTATAAGGATTGGGGACCTTTTGTCAAATTTACCCCTTTTAAATAGACTATTGTTATATTTATATCTTTAAATTTTTAATATTTTCTACAATTTAATCTTTACTAAATTAAGTTTTTAACACATGACCATAATAAAATTTCAATTTGAAACTTGCTTAGGCTCCCAAAAATCTTGAAACTGCTGTTATTAATTAACTAATGATAACATATAGGATGGTACTTGATCTAGTTTCGAAAAAAGCTGCTTATAGTTTTAGCCTAGTTGGAGTTTTTTAGAATAAAATATAAATTGAGTCGAAATTACATGAGTGATTGAGAAATTGATATTAATTCTGAAAATATGTATTGAATAAAAAATGATTTCACTTAAATATTAATTCATATATATAGCTCACCAGGACAAAGAATTAATGTCAAACTTTTTTTGCTTTCTCTCTTGAACTCTCTAATAATTTGTCGTGCATCGAAACACACCACGTAGAAAATCACAATCAGCTATGACGTGCCTCTAACAAAAGCAAATGCGTAGATGGTTAGGAAGACCAAGATATACAAAGGATTAATAATGGAGATTGATGCAAGTCATATAACCAACCTTTCACAAATCATTTCAATTTAGAAGTAGAAATTATTTTTTTTTGGGGAAAATTATTGGTAGAGATATTTACACTACATGTGAATCTTATAAAATATGTAGCTATGATTACATGTTGTATTTGTAAATAAAAATTGTTGGTTATCAGAGCTCATTTCTGCAGTGTTGATTATTCCCTATTGAGATATAATGTGGTCGTCATTTGACGTCATAAGTAATATGTCAACTTTTGTGGGTACCATGCATCCCTAGAAAGTACATAGGCCCCCACACACGCGCGAGTAGTACTGTATATCAATATATCAACATGGAGTATATAGAAATAGAATAGAATTAATTAGTGCAAATTAATTAATTAATTTATTTATTAAAATGACATGATAATAATATATATTATAATAATGATAACTAATTTCAACTACAACCAACTATGGCAATTAGAGAGCGGGTAAAGTAATTAGATTAGACGATGGGAAATATTTTGGAGTGGTGCAAGCTGGTGAGTAAAACAAAGTGGTTGCTTCGTCAATTGTTGGGCAAAAATCATGATTGGGATTAGAATTCAGCCGAGTAAATGCCATCATTATATTAAGACGATAGAATGACCTCATAACGGTATATCTAATCTATCTATCTCTTAGTGCTGTTATTGTCGTTCTTAATTAGCCCGTAAGATTAATCATATATTCCACTAGTCGGTGGGTAAATTATATGTATATATTGGTGGTAAATTAAATTTAATTTGCGCTCCTAGAAATACACCAAGCTACTTTAATTGCCACGTGCGTACAATGCTAACTATTTGTTCATCTTCCTTCAACCTAAAAAAAAAAAAAAAAAACTCTTTGTCCATAAATATATAATATAATGGACAGTCACAAGATGCAAAATTTTACAGGAGCTGCGAATTGGGCAAAATGACCCACACACACACAAACGCATGCATATAACTTTATGGAACCAATCTCATGAAGTGGTCTAATAAGAAAATTGAACAACTGGTCTTTTATTGCAACACATCTCTTCTCTATTTGGCCACGTCATGATGTTGAAATCAACTTTGCTTTTAGTATGAGTTGTGTAAGCTCATAAATTTAGCTGTCCTTTTATATATATATATATATATATATAGCATAAATTTATGTTTTGATATCAAAATATATAGAAATGATACGGTTAATTTGAGGAACAGGGATCCACTTTTGTTAAATAACTTAAATTCTAGAGCACAAGTTTTAATAATTGAAAAGATTTTGTATAATTGTTAAGTGGTTTTGTACAAATTAGGGCTAAGAGACATGTGGAAATGTTTGAGTGACCAATTGACGTGCTAACTAACTAATGGAAAAGAAATCATAAACCGCTGGAAAAATTAGGGACAGTGGTAATGATTACATATTTGTCGAGCAGAAGATTTATATAACCAGATTACTAATGACATGACAAGACTAATAACAACTTTTTTAAAAAAAAAAAACATTATTATATACTACTTACATTATATATATATACACACACTAGTAATTGTTTAACTAGAATTTTCCCTAATAATAATGTATAGAAATTCATTAAAATGCAAACGTACGTGTTTCACGCGGTGTGCATGGTCTTGTGTTACTAATTACTTGTGAAAAAGAATAAACACTTTCTTTTTTTTTTTTCAGGAAAAATAAAATATACTTTTAGGAAACCCAGTATCATTTGTATTTAATTTAAATTCTTTTTTCCAAATTCAAAGTATATGTTGATTTTTTGAGGAAGTGACATGACGGAAAATACTTGTTGATTGAAACTAGTACCTATGATTTGATTTTGCACTAGCAAACGCAAATCAAGTATTCTTCATAATTTTAACCAACAGCGACAACAAAACATTTGATCGCACTGCAAACAAAGGCAACAATGACAACATTTAGCGACGAGATTCCCTGTTACACAGAACCAACACCGATGCCGTCCCAAGGACCTATACTGTTGTCCCTATAGTATACGAACCATACCTAAAATTTGAAAATGTCATCATTGTAGGTCTAAATATTCTGAATCGACATTCCCTGTCATTGCTATAGAAAAGGCGGGGAGATCTCCAGCCTTTGTTCCTCTCTTTACAAACGACAAAGTTGTCACTATAGGTATAATGTCATAACTATAGTTTGAATAGTTTATGTAATATTTCATTCATTCCAAATATAGAGTGTACTTAACTTTTTCACAAGACGATTAAGAAAAGTTACTAAAAAAGCAAATTCTACATATGATTTTTCCAATATTTTACTAAAGCGCGTTTGATTACTAAAGATTTTCCATGGAAAAAAAGTATTTCCACATAAGTTCCTATTTCTATGGTGTTTAATTGATATTTTTTTTTTTTTGGGAAAACATTTTCCAACTTTTTGTCACATGATTACATTTTCCTTGAAAACAAGGAAAATATTTTATTATATGGGGTGTAGTTTTTTTTTTCCCTAGGCAATTCACACTTTTTCTCTCGAGAGTTTCACTTTCAATCAAACGCATTATAATTTATTTTCTATGAAATTTGATTATCAGTAATTCAATTGACAAGAAAATATTTTCTTTCTAATTAAGTAAATTCCATGTTTGCAATCAAACGCATAACTTTTACCCCGATACAAGGGAAGACATGGGAAGGAAGGGATAACAGGGGAAAGGTATCTGTGATTCGAACTTGGGACCTTTTGCTCAGAACATGAATCCCAAACACTGTATCACTTATTCGAATAACCACTATTAATGAAAGTAATAGTTATTACTAAACATATTTTAAGATTATTTTAGTAAAAGGGAAAATATATAATGACTCAAACTAGAAATAGGATTATATACACACACACATATTTTAATTGCCTTTTTCTTCAAAAAAATCATGTAATTTAATATTTTTTTTCCAAAAAGAAATGCGTTTTCAAGTACCAACAATACTAGTTCGACTAGCGTATATGATATAAACATATAAAAATCTAAGAGTACTTTCTAAAACATTATGATAGTTATTAGGATGATCGTATTTGATGGGATCTTCACGAAAAATAATTCATCGTTAGTTTCTAAACTCCATTTCCATATAATCATGAACTACTTGATTGTCAGTTGTTCTGGAAACTTTTATTTTTTTTTTGTCACTATTCCGGTTAACTTTTTCATAAAAATAAATGATATAACCCTTAACTTTTTAATTTTAAAAACAAAATATTTTTAAAAAATAGAAAAAAAATTTTGAAAAAAGGAAAAGCCACCCGCATAAATTTTTTTCCCTGATACAAGGGAAAACAGGAGAAGGGAGGGATAATAGGGAAGAGATATGTGTGATTTGAACCCGAGACATGAATTTTGAACTACTATAGCACTTGTTTGAATCACCATCATTAATGAAACTAATAGTTATTACTAAACATATTATAAGATTATCATTACTATATAAAAAGGCAAAGGGTCATTTTATTGTTCAATGAGTAGTAATTTTTTTTATTAGTTTTTGCTTCTAAGAAAGTTCCACATTTAAATTTTTCCTTTTTAATATTTTTTAAAGTTTGCTAAGTAATACCGTCCCAAAAACCTTTTTCACTACTATATAAAAAGGCAAAGGGCCATTTTAGTGTTCAATGAACAGTAATTTTTTTCTTTTTTTTTCTTTCTTTTTAAGTTTTTGCTTCCAAGAAAGTTCTACATTTAAATTTTCTTTTTTAATATTTTTTAAAGCTTGCTAGGTAACACCGTCCCAAAAACCTTTTTTTTTTTTAAAGCTTGCTAATCTGGCAATTTGAATATTGAGATTTTTTTTGTTTGCATCAATATAATAGAAATCTGTATCTCAATATCTTTCTTATGTTACTAAGAACTAAGTGCTTTGATATTTACATTCAAGATCAAGAGTTGAAGCTACTATGTTGCTAGCTTGTATATTGAGATTTTTCTTGTTTGTATTATATAATAGAAACTGCTATATCAGTATCTTTCTTATATTACTACGAACTAAGTATTTTGATATTTATATTGCAACAAGTCCGTCTAGTTATTTTAAAATCTTCAAAAGAGTTTCATAAAATTAGTAAATATGATTGTTAAATTATCATTAGAGTAACATTAAGTATCATTTGATTTAGTAGTTTAATGTCTTTGATGCATTACTTTATTTAGTAATAACCTTTAAAAGTACTTTTGATTTTTGTGTTCTCACATTCTTTCTGACATTTGGAGTTTTTGTTTTGTGATGAGTTTTGGAAATAAACCTGTACAAAACCATTATATTCATCTATATATTTATGTATTTTTCAAATACATGTGTGCAATGTATCTATGTGTTTACCTATCTTTTATAGTTTTCTTCTTTTTCATTTTCTTGACTTATGATTTAACGTCAAAAAAATTATACAATTAGTGGGTATAATAGTGGCAAGTTTTACCCTGTAAATCTTTAACCAGGACAATGATATTGTAAATGCTTATTTTTTAATTAAGTGAGGCATACTTTTAACTTTTATTTTTAGTTTCTAATATGTTTATTTTCTCAACTCTTTATACCAAACCTTATTTTATTTTACTTAATACAAATATGGGGCCTCAGGTATGAAATTACTTCCTGTTTATATCAGATGTTTTAGAAATTAAAAAAAAGCTCAATGAACAGTAAGACAGACTATTTTATAATGCAATTTTGACTTTTTAACGTGAAAATTTGTACCATCTGCTTTAGATTCGGAATTTCATATATAGATATGTACTATATGTTATGTGATGTACTTTATTGTATTTTGTTATTAAAGTAAATATTATTAATGGTTCACGTATTATCAATTACAAAAATTATATAACAATATCTACGTAGATTTAAACTAAGTGATTGTTTGATTCTCTTTATCCGTGTGACTTATAAAGAGAAATTATAAGTTGGTAAAATGAGTGGTATAGATTTAATAGAAATTTAAAATTTGTGGTTATAAATAAATAGTTGTCAAATCAGTAGTCAAATAAGTGGTAGGTGAAATTATAAAGAGGTGTTAAAGAGGTTCAAACAAGCACCAAAAATGAAACGTAATACGTGAATCGCACTTATATTTACTAGTTTTAGTAAAAGGGAAAAAAAATATAACGACTCAAACTAGAAATAGGATTGTACACACACACACATATATTTTAATTGGGTTTTTATTCAAAAAAATCATGTAATTCAATTTTTTCCTCAAAAAGAATTGCGTTTTCAAGTACCAACAATACTAGTCCAACTAGCGTATATGAAATAAACACGTAAAAAAAATCTAAGAGTACTTTCTAAAACATTATGATGGTTATTAAGATGATCGTATTTGATGGGATCTTCACGAAAAATAATTCATCGTTACTTTCTAAACTCCATTCCCATACAATTATGAACTACTTGCTTGTCAGTTGTTCTGGTCACTTCTATTTTTTTTTGGCCAATAAACTGAGGGCGCTTTCTTAGTCCATCAATAACCATAAAATGGCATTTAAGCTCAATCATCTCTACCAATTGCGTGTAGTATTTAATGGCTTTGGGGAAATGCTTTTGTTAGAGACGGTTGTTACCCCCCCCAAATCCAGGTGGTGAATTGAAATCAACTAGTTTTAGAAAATGGATATTAATTACTAATTCAATCGACAAATATATGGTAAATGGGAATTTTAGTTGGGATGCTTAGATATGATTGATAGTTTTTTATTTTAACTTAGAAGGATAGATTTTAGACAATTAGAGTATTTAAAATGGATGGTGTAGATTATTTGTCAAATTCATTTGTCAAAAGTATTGGTAAGCGGAACGTCCCTGTATATATATATATATATATATATATATTGCTGAGAGAAATAGGATTATATATTTGGTATAACCCAAAAGGGAAAACATGACTTGACTATATATTTGAAACTCAACTCCACATTAATTTATTTGGCATGATTTGTTGAAGGGAAATATCGAGATGGGTTAATTTCACAAATCATTCCCAACCTTTGAGTTAAGAATCAGCTGGGTCTCCAGCATTTTTTTCGATCTTTTGGGTCCCAACATTTCATAAATTCACATGATAGATTCTTTTTGTCACTATTCCATTAATTTTTTCATAAAAATGAATATTATACCCCTTAACTTTTTAATTGTAAAGACAAAATATTTAAAAATAATAAAAAAATTTTAAAAAAAGAGAAAAACCCATCCCACCCACCCGCCCGCTCTCCCTCTCATGAATTGCAGCCGCAACCGCCGGGAATGACAGCAATTCATGAGAGGAGGGGTTTATTTTTCTTTAAAAATTTTATTATTATTAGATATTTTGTTTTTAAAATTAAAAATTTTAGATGTATATTGGTCATTTTTATGAAAAGTTAAAGGAACAGTGATAAAAAGACCTATCCGATCTATTTATGAAAGGTTGGGGACTCAAGAGGTCAAAAAAACATTGGAAACCCGACCGATTCTAAATTCAAGGATTGGGGATTATTTGTGAAATTAACCCTGTCCAAATGCATGTCTTATTGAGAGGGTATATTGTAGGTGTATGCAACCACTAAAATTTGACTCAGTCCAATTGTTGGGTTCCCTCTTTCCATGTACAAGCTCTCGAGTTCAATTTTCAACTCCATCACTGGGTATAAATAAGCTTGGCTAAGGGTCGAGTTAATGGGTCAAGTTCACGGGCGGGTCAACCTAAATGCTTGGGGTGGGTTAATAAAACAAGATTTCAGTAAATCTACAACGTCAACGATAAATGTTGTCGCTACTAGGTGCCGCTCTAAAAGGTATTGACACAACATAGATTTATCGATACGCGTCTACATTGAATAAACTCTTGTAGCAATGTTATTCAATTCAATAGAAATATGGTAACAAATAAAAACATATATAAAACTCCGAATTCCAATACTTGGAATTGCAAATGGAAAAATAATGAACTTATAACTCATCCCCACTAGCATTCTATTTTATTTGTGAATTATTAGCCGTGGAAATTTATAGAGTATATGAAGGTTTGTTGCGGGAAATATATAAATTAAATGTAATTAGATAAAATAAAATCTAATATATCTTGAACCCATGGAGACGGATTGAATTGATGATGATAGAAAACTAATTCATATATTTACATGGTATAGGTGTTTCTCTCCGTACATGTACCATCGTGGAATGCCCCAAAAATGTTCCTGACGTGTACATGTCCGGTGATTATAAATGTAACGTAAAATACTCCTTAATTTCTGCCAACCTCCTTTACACCACCCCCGTCATCATCATCATCATCATGGCTTTTCTACCATTGAAAGCGCAATATCTCCGACCCCATCCGTCTGGGATTGGTTGCACAACTAAAACGAGTGTGATGGCGGCAGAGAGAGAGAGAGAGAGTTAGCTGCTGGTGGTTGGCTTCAGCGGAGCTTTTCTTTAAGATTTTTAAGGTCGAGGGTCATAGTTTGGAGATGCCCCTCCCTAGAAAAGACTATGGAAACCTTTAACGTCCCAAGAGGGGCCTACAAGGCTGTGGGACCTACGTTACCTCTAAACTTAGGTGGTTGTTTCTTCTGGAAGCTAAAGACCCCACATTAAAAGGGTAGTATTGGCTATGGAACAAAAACTTCCATGCATTTTTGGACCCTTTATTTGTCCTACCACTTGATATAAAATCATCATTTCCCCCAACCCTTCTTTACGCACACACCACATTTATCTTTCTTGGTTTCTTTTACTTTTTTAGAATCCTACCTCTTTCTCTTCCTCCATATCTTTTTCATAACGTTCCTCTCCGTCTCTTGGCCTTTTCTTGCCTTATTCATAGATTGTAAATATATATAGTACGAAGTACGACGTAAAATTTGTCTAGTTTTATATTTAGACACAGCCAAGAATTGCTATTGATCTTTTGTTTATTAGTTACTAGAACTAGAATTTCATTTGAAGTAGTTATACCCCTGAAACCTAGAAGCAGAGCTAGCTAGCTAGCTAATGCATCATGTCAGAAGACAAGATGAATTTATCGGTAAATGGTCAGTCCAAGGTGCCTCCAGGATTCCGTTTTCATCCAACTGAGGAGGAGCTTTTGCAGTATTACCTGAGGAAGAAAGTAGCTCACCAGAAGATTGATCTTGATGTTATTCGCGATGTCGACCTCAACAAGCTTGAGCCATGGGATATTCAAGGTAACTAATTCGATCTGTTGTCTGCACTACAGACAATTAATTATTAGATCTCCAGTTATTCATGATCATATATAAATCTTTCCTTAATTAATTGGTCGATGTCGGGTACTGATGATATGATAAAATATATTACATTAACTACTGAGTCAACTGCTTTTGAATATTAATGTCCATGTGCAGACAAGTGTAAGATAGGATCTACTCCACAGAATGATTGGTATTTCTTCAGCCACAAAGACAAAAAGTACCCGACGGGGACTCGAACAAATCGTGCAACTGCTGCCGGATTCTGGAAGGCTACCGGTCGTGATAAAGTCATACATAGTAATCTCCAAAGAATTGGAATGAGAAAGACACTCGTTTTCTACAAAGGAAGAGCTCCACATGGACAGAAATCTGACTGGATTATGCACGAGTACCGGCTTGAGGATGACGCTCATGACCCTAATGTAAGCCTTGATTTCATGATGATGACGACTTATTTATTTATTTATTTTTACATATTTTCGTGACCAGCTAGCTAGTAACTATAAGGAAATGGCTATTTGATGGCCTATCCTTTTTTCATTTGTGCAACAATGAATCTTCTAGGAAATTAATTGTCTCTATATATCTTCAATAAACGCCATTTCTTTTAATTTGGTAGCTAGTTACAATTATCTCTATCCAATCACTAAGAAAAAGCTTATATTATATATAGGATCATGCGCACTCGACTTTAATTTGTTTGATTGTGTGTTGGAAAGTTTTTATTATCACTAATTAATACGAACACAAGAATAATCTTTATATATCCATTTTTATTTTTTAAACTTGTAATAATAATAATAATACATATGCGCGTGGTCTCTTAATAATTAATTAATTAATTAATTGTAGGATATTTTCATGACTGTATATGTGACGTACGTACGGATGTATCAAAGTCGAATACCATTAGCAAATGACCCCACTGAAAATAACAATACTGTGAATGCAGGCATGCAATCTAGTGGGGGATACGTCGCCCGAGGATGGATGGGTGGTGTGCCGAGTTTTTAAGAAGAAAAATTATCACAAAGCTCTGGAGAGCAATTCATCCACCTCAATCTACTCAAGAAGTAGCGTTCCGCCATTACAAACCTCGAATAATGATGGTGTTCTGGACCAAATACTTATGTACATGGGGCGCTCGTGCAAGAAAGAACATGAAATATTGATGATCAACAACAACAACAATGATGAAGAAGAAGACGACGACGATGAAGAGATGCGATTTGTTAATCAAGTCAAAGCAACAATGAACGATGGATTAATTCATTCTAGTTTTATGCATCTTCACAGATTGGATAATCCATCATCAGTAGTACCTCCCAGGATTGAATCACCTTTCACTACTAGTGATCAAGATTGCAGCAACTTTAAAGTACAACAGATGGACTATATGATAACTCATAATCATATGAATATTCAGCAAACCAACCAAAATGGCGATATTAATTCTGTCGGTGATCAGAAATTAGGGGCACCAGCTACCGCGGATTGGGCAGCATATGACCGCCTAGTGGCGTCTCAGCTCAACGGAGGCGAAGCCACCGAGACATCAAAGCAAGTACTCTCGTGTTACGATGATCCAAATGACAACTTCTGCTTTTCCCTTGAGGATAACGAGGTACAGTTAACCAGACCAAATCAAGTTTCCGCCGGCGACCCAAGTTTTTGGAACTTTGCTCGATCACCGTCCTCCTCCTCATCTAACCCTTTATGCCACTTGTCAGTTTAATTAGCCTCCCACCATATCTTCTACAGTATTATTATATACGTAGCTCCTATAGTCACTAATATCGAATATATATGTACTCAAACAGGCATATTCATATATGGTACACATGTTATTATTCTATGCTATAACTTAATTAATGGAATATCTTATATGATAGAGTGCCTTAAATTTGTCAAACAAATTAAAGCATCTAGTAACAAAGTTTTCTGTTGAAGCATCATTGTCTAGGTCGAAAGATATCCATCTTTTCTACCTATAATAATCATAATGTTACAGGGGTAATGCCCCAATTCGTTATGCTAAGAGAAAAAGGTTCAATTATTAGATACCCCACCTATATTATTCAACTTTAGATTGAGGATCTCTTCAAATATTCCCATATTATTTATTAAGATTAATGCTATATAGCATTGTTAGTATTCAGTACCCGTTCATTAAATGATAAAGTTAATACAAGGGGGCTAGGTCACAATTATGGCATGGCCCCAACACTACTTGTTATGTTGCTACATAAACTGACGCTACATAACATTATTTTAGTATTTATCATTAAATTGGTACCATGGTCCGGATTGAAGAGATATGAGGAGGGTTCCACATGATTTTTCTTGGAGCCCTAGTAAAGATTCTAATAAAAAGGCACACCGCCTTTTAGAAATAAATAACAATATATTTGCTTTGCTTAATTTAGCATGAGAATAATGAATGAACATACTGTATTAAAATATGCCATGATCGACCAAACTCTTATTTTGTATTTATTGGGACGTTCATATGTCCTTTATATGTGAAGACATATTATTAATGCATTTCACCAAACATGAAAACATGCTATTCTGAGATTCCTAGCTAGCAAGCTAGAGATTAAGGACACTTTGGTCCGACATTCTTCTGTTGAGAAATGATAGCAACATTTGCCCAAATTAAAACAAAAATAAAATGCTTATACACGTGGTGCTTATGTCCATGAATTTTATGTACCTTCTCTTTAATTTCCAATCAATTCAATATAACATCTAACAAGCATGCATGTCATAAAGTGTTTAATATATTTACAAAACAATCATGTGTGTATATATTTATATATATGTATATGCATGAAGACTATATTTGCATACCCTCGTTAATTAGCAAAACAAAAACAGAATTGGCTTTTTAGGATGCAGATTCCGAAATCAAAGAGAAAAAGAGAGAGAGAGAAAAAGGGTGGATTTATAAATTAGATTGACGAGAGGGTCGAGGGATAAGCGTTAGTGAGGGTGATGCGGAATTGCCGACAGAACCCTACCTCGAAAGACAAATAGACAATCGATTGACAAAGCGAAAGCTGTTAAAATATTCCCCCGCGGGTTTGACACATGGGCTCGGAGGGGGGGGGGGGAATTTTTTGGTACTATAGAAGCTTAGACCAATCATGAATTTACATGTGGAAGAAGAGATTTGAGTTTGTTATTTAATTTAAACCCAAACCTGTATGTAGCTTCCTAATTAATTATTGATTAGGAGTATCAAGTGTTGGGTACTATTAGAGTACCAGAATTTTTGTTGGTTCGAAGGTAGTTGGACAATTATAACCATATCCTCTTCCATGTTGTTACATTGTGATTATAATAATTAAGTAATTAATTAATCAGGGGGATTTTATTTATTAAGTTTGTTTCTGATCTTGTGCTGCTGTTATTGTTAATCGTTATCATGATTACGTCTAGACATTTAGGCCACAAAATTCTTCAATATATGCATGTTGGTGGTACCTCTTTACTCCTGCATATTTCACTTTCTTCCACCCAATGAAAGCAACTGCTTAACCCCAACCCTTGGATAAACATTAAACTATAATGTTGTAGTCGTGTGAGAAGCGTAATTATATTAAAAAAAATGTCAAATTTTAATCTATAATAATAATAATAATAATAATGTGTATAAGATATATGAGAAGCCACGCGCGCACATGTACTTTTGGCATGAAGATCTGTTAATTGGTAATGTCCATATGGACGGGTGTCGTTTATAGTACCTAGCTAATGTTTGATGTGATTGCATGTGTATATATATATCATGTGGATACATACAACCATGTAGAATATTGAATGTTTGAGAATACCCATATTAAGTGTTAGAAAATTATATATGTACATACAAAGCCATATCTTTCCCGTCCATTAGCTAGATATTGGCAATGAAAGCATGTCCCCCGCATGAATCCGTTGAAATTACAATATTGCTGCGTATGGTTGCAAATTGCATGTTAGAGACATGTAAAAATATATCAATAAGGACAAGTGAACAAAACATAATATACAAAGAGTCCCTTTCAAGTACTTTCCTGAAGTTTTGTTAAAAAATTTTCCTTTTATGTGACATACATGAATGCATGCGATGTGGATTTAAAATACAAATGGTTTAGGTTTAAAATACATGTAACTCTATGTACGCCACATTGGGTAGGAAATTTTTTAATAAAACTTTCGAGAATTGCTTGAAAATTTTCCAATATACAAATTAGTACAACGACTTCTCACCAAAAGGATAAATCTAGTTTGGTAGGTGGCGTCAATCAATGCACAAGAAACATCTCAAACATACCAAAATGGGGGAAGGTAGCGGTAATTCCTTCGCTCAACATTACATGTATCCCCCAGCGCGTATAGTATAAACTATAAAAAGAACCCACTTCTAATATTATATTATATTTTTTATATATCACAAATATTCTATTTTTCTATTTTTTAAAGATTATTAATTAATTAGACACTTAGCAGAAATATTTTTAATTAGAGGTAGATATTAGATATTTTTTTATAATAATACCCACTGTAGGTACATTATTATTTTTATTTACTCAACTAGTGGGTCTATTACAAAACTTGTAAACACGCCCAGCATTTGTCATTTCAAGATGGTTTAAGTACATTTAAATAAATATAAATAGATATGTTCAAATAGATTAATTACTTGTTCAACATTAGTATAGTGCAAAATTTAGGGAGCATTTTTTTCCCTTCCCCCATACTTTAATCAAATCAAATAAATGCAACGTAGTACTTGAATCCTATCCCAAATAAACTTGTATTATTATAGGAAGATAGTTAAAAAAATTAAAATTTGAATTTCAATTACGTATATGCCTTATTAAAAAATTATTTTCCATAATCTCCCCCACCAACACATTCTCTAAACATACTTTTTTAGGGAATGCATGCGCTAAGAGCATCTCCAAGGGGTTTCCCTTATATTTAGGGGAACCAATTTTCTTTTTATTTTTCACTTAATTTAATTGAATAAGATAATGAAATAACGTATTTATTTAGTTAAAATCATATTTAATTTGTATATTAATTATAATTAGTTAACGTTAAATAATTTATATCTCGAAATGAGGAACAAAAAAAATAACTTATTAAATAGCTCATTTTGTAAAAAAATGCAGGAATCGATTAACATTAACAAAGAATTTGGAACGCAAAATTAAAACAATTAAGTTGTAAAAACCAAAATTAATTCATAAATGGTATTGTCATAATTAAAATAGTGACAAATTTGTAAATAACTAATGATATTATTGTAAATAATTAACCAACCCCAAATATAGGGGAGGAACACTATTCACTTTCCCTATATTTGGGGTTGGTTTAGGAGAATCATTAGAGGTGAACATACCTCAAATATGGGGTTGGAGATGGTCTAAACAAATTTATTTCCAAACTGCAAAAGCAAGGTCATGGAATATTTTAATGTAATTGGGAGATACCCTACGAGGTCGGTCCATTCCCACCTAGTGATGTGAGGTAAGGCCAACTTGAATAGTCAACCTCGAGGTGATCTCTCAACCCTATTGGTTAGGTGGTGACTCGTTTCATGAGATCATGACTCCTTTTATAAATTTTGCTAAAGAGATAGATAAGACTCCTATTAAGAAGATAGATGGCTATGTGGCGGAAATCTAATGAAAGTGGCCTCCCTGTTGGTAAGGCCGTTTTTGTTAGATTTTTGTCACGTCAACCATAAGGCTCCTTAATAGGAAATAAGGTTCTATAGGTAAGGCTTTGTAGCCGGATTGCTCCTTTCATTGATATTTCTTATCTCTTTGATATATTTTTAAAAGACAGTAGAATTAATCGAGGTCCCTCATGAACCACCTTGGACGGGTGGCTGAGTTGAAGAACTAGGGTTTGCTCGGTGCTTAATTCTTCTTAATTGAATATCATTTTTAGATTCCAGTGAGTTTAATCTCCTTAAAACTCACATGTAGTTTTATGAAAGTGTAAATGAATTGAGGAAATTAAAGGTTGTACCCCTTTTATTCTTTCCATTTCAGTTATTCACCACATGCATGAAATAATTATAATTATACACCATTGGATTGTATTTTATATCCTTCATTTTTCTTATTTAGTTTATCCTTTTTTTATGTTTTTATTTTCTTATTATATATATATATATATATATGGATATTATAACTTTAATCCTTTTAGGGAAATCATAACTAATTTTTTCATTTTTTGATTATAAAAAACAGATGTGCTCAATCTAAATGTTTTAACAGAAACTTTTATGAGATTATATTCAAATTAATTTCCTTTTCCTAAATTTTAGTCGGTAACGATTTCAATTATACGCTGACTCTCCTTTAGTTAGTATTCACTACTACAAATCAGGGTTTCAGCGACCCAAAAATCCGTTGCTAAAAGCAAAAAATCCGTCTATAAAATCTTTAGCGACGGGCGGTTGAAATGTCAGTCGCTAATTTGCTGGTCGCTAAAAGTCAACGACGGATTCTCAGCCATTCGTGGGAAATTCTCATGGCGATCCATTGGAAATTCCAACTACCAAATCCGTCGCAAATATTTCCAACAGCTAAACTCCGTCTGAAATTCTGACAGAAAAAACCGTCCGTTGCTAGATTTCCAACGGAAGAGTTATTTTAATTAACTCGGCCCAGTAACCCACGTTTGACCAACCCGTATACAAACCCGCCCGCCCAGCCTGCTATCCATTCACTATGTGCGCCTGACCTGCCGACCCGCGAAGATTTAATTGTGCCAATGAGATGCGTTTGTAAAGTTTTGAACCTGTGACCTGGCGGTTGGGGAGTAAAGTCCCAACCCCTAGGCTAGCTCGTGTATTTGTTAACCTTTTGCCTAAAAATATATATAAACTATATTTAAATAATTTCGCCAATTTAAAAATAATTAATTTTCCTCTTGAAATATTGAACTTTTATTTAATTTAACTTATATTTATATTTAAGTGGTATGTTATACTCTAAATTTTATTTGCCTGTGTTAATTAATGTAAAAATTTTTACGCTAGTTTTCTAGATTGTAATATTCATTGTTTTATTTTTTTCCCCTTTCAAAAACATGTTTAGATATTTCGTTAAAACATTAATATTCAATGTTTTAGTTAAAAACTAAAAAATTAAAAACGCTCTCTACAAAATTTTTTTTTTGATTATTAAGGTTTTGATTTTTGTATTTTTTAAATAAAAACAATTTAAAAATATTTTGAGCAATTAGAAGTGTTATTAACAATAATAACTCTTCTTTCTCACCTCCCGTGCCTTCTTTATGTACATCCATATGCATAGCAAGACACAATTCAAAAGTCTCACTATCGCTGAAGAATGAGTGTGTTCTTGGGCCATCACGAAAACCGCCAGCTACTCCACGAGTATATGCAGTGAGCTAATCAATTGATCTTCCAATCTTTTCACACGTCTCGGCTGTAATCCACAAACGGAAGAGTAACTCGAACCAGAGCGACTTTTAATTTCTTGTTCGGTCTTTCGATAAGTATTCAGGTTCAGGAAGTGTTTCTCTACCTGTTGTCGATCAAAAATCTGATGCGTTACAATATAGAAATCTATAAATATAATTGAGAAAATTGTCAAAATATCAAAAAGTAATTTGGGTTGAGTCAAAATATCACTACGAAAAATGATATTTGCAGGAAGTCTTCACAACATTTTTTTACAAAATAATGAGATTTTACTATCTTATCCCTATATATTGTGTAACTGGATAAAAAATAATCTAGTGTAAGATGGTGATATACCTTATTTTGTAAAAGAATTTTGTGAAGACCTCTCTGTAAATGGAATTGTAGGGGAGGGGAATAGAACGCTTGACTAAGGGTGTAAAATGTGGAAACGTGGTTATTTAGGTTTTAATCAGGTTATATACTGCCTAGCTACTTAAACTATTTTTCCGATGTTGACAAAAACTTGACTTAGATATGTCTAGCACGTATACGTATGCAAAATTAAAATTAACACCAGAATTGTTGACGCGAACCGTGGGGACCCTTTTCATGGGACAAACGATCCACTAACTTGTGAAAGTTTAGTAAAGAGAAAGAGTAAGTGATATTACAATATATATTAAATGTACAAAAAGAAAATTTATAAAAAAAACTCTCTTCTTTTCGTCTTTTATCATGTTATGAAGATAACTCCCATTGCTCCTTCTCTTGTTCTCTATCACGCGTCTCTTGAAAGGTACATCAAACTTCTAGAGATCTCTCGAATTTATCAATAGATGCTTGACCTCCTAAACCCTTCGAACTTGTGTGGAAAGTCTCTTACACAATATTGGTCGGCTACAAACGTACTGCGAAGGGATGCCCAAATCAAACACAACTTTGGAAGTGTATAAGACTTATGTAAGAATGAGGTCTTGCGATTTTGGTCTTGTGTTTTTCCTCAAGTGTCAAGCCTTAGGATGTTTTAAAGAAGTTTGCTCGGTTCTTGGTTGGTGCCCTACACAAGAAAATGTTCACAGTCTTTAATTTCTTGTACAAATCAAGAAACAAAGTTACCTTGTAACATCCCGAGAAAATTTAATTAAGCTATGTGACTATTATTTTGACGATAACAGAATAATCGCTTCAATTGTGTCTCAAAGTTAAAAGATTATTACCCAATTAACGCTAAAGAAAGAATTTGGTTCTACAAAATTTGAAAACTCTCTATGTCCTACCATTCTGTCACCATGACAAACAATATGTAAATCTAATGGCGGAGCCAGGTGGTATTGAAGGGGTGTGTCGCAGAGGTAAGCCATATAGTACACACAGCTAAAACAATCTAAAGCTGGAGTGAATATATTTCATTAATCAAGAGTACAATATGTATAGTTAAGGAAAATACTATTTGTAGGTAATCATTTACAAAATGGAGGTAAATTCTACAGTTAAAATAGTGTGCTGTATAAGGAAAACTATATCACTACATTTTTCATTTATTAAAAAATATATGTAGACTCCAATTTTTTAAATGAACCAAAATAGGAACCACAAGTTCCCCTCGTCCACACGGACTACTAAATTGAAGATCCTAATTAAACTTTTTATATTTTTAATTTATGCTCTTAATTTTTTTTTTTTTTTTTGGTTGAGTTATTTTATTCGTCCCTTCATTGCCTAAAAGACTTGTTCTTATTTCTTAATGCTGATGTCCACTACTAAAAAAAAAAATTGTTAGTGTGCTTAGGATTTCCCTTATGAAAGATTAAAGATATTAAAAAAGTTAAAATGATAAAAAACAGTAAGTATAGTGTAATTATTAAAATTTGAGGAGTCAATATGGTCATTCAAATATTTTTCTGATTCATGGTTGATTCACCGATTATTAGGTCTCTTTTTGAATCAATGATCAAACTATATCTGGTAAATATAATCTCACCTTATAACATCTGGAGATGGATCACCCACTAATTACCTACGCACCAAAAGTACACATAAATCTTCTTGTAATAATAGTAATAATTGTATAGTAATAGTAATAAATAAATATACTCCATACATTAGAATCAGATTGGAAAACTAAAAATCGAGAGAAACAAACAAGTTTGACCAGTCCACTGGCTCGCAGATGAATCCAGACCGACCCGCTGTCCAAAAAAGACCAGACTGGCCTCTTTTAGCAATTGGCTTTAACTAATCAATTGATGGTTGGTGTACAAGGAAGATGACTCCTACTACTACTACTTTGCCAAACCCATACGGATTTCTGTGTCCTCTAATCATCATAAATATGATACTTACTTTCAATAAATTTCTTAATTCAATAATTGAACATCAATGTCACAAAAACTTAATGCTCACCATGCGCCAAGTTTAATCAGAAGAACTGAGTCGATCAAGAGAAGCAAAGCAAATTATCAAAGATTAACCAAGAAAAGAAGCATCAAATATGAGAAAGTAGGTGCAACATCTTTCTTCTTTACCAAGATATCTTTTATCAACATCAACATAGACGGTTCAATGTTGTTCCATAGAATTATAGGAGCTGGGGACCCAGTGGCAAAACCGGCATTTGTTCAATCGAGTGCTTTATCTACAGTAGAGTGGATAAATCTTTATTCTCTCTGTCTCATAAAGATAAGCGGATAGTTAATTTCACACGAATTAAGAAATAATTATTAATATAGTTGAAACAATTAATTTTACATGTATTTTTCATTCACTACAAGAATTTTATACTAATACGACAAATTTCCCGCATACAAAATGAAATTTATAGGCAAAAGTTTTTTTCCCCCACAAAATAGATATTTTGTGGAGGTTCATATTTTCCCTACAAATTTTTTTCCGCATACAAAGTTACTGTGTAGGCAAAGGTTTCTTTTCCCTACAAATAAATACCTCGTGGTGTTTGTACTTTCCCTACAAACGTTTCTCTGCATACAAAATAAAATTTGTAGGCAAAGGCTTTTTTCCCCCACAAAATAGATATTTTGTGGGGGTTTATATTTTCCTACAAAAGTTTTTCGGCATACAAAGTTTCTGTGTAGGCAAATATTTCTTTTCCCTACAAATAAATATCTCGTAGTGTTTGTACTTTCCATACATAAGTTTTTCAGCATACAAAATGAAATTTGTAGGAAAAGGTATTTTTTCCCTGCAAACTAGATGTTTTGTAGGTGTTCATGCTTTCCCTATGAAATTTTTTCCACATACAAAAGTTCTGTGTAGGCAAAGGCCTGTTTTCCCTATACACAAATATTTCGTGGAGTATTTACTTTCCCTACAAAAGGTTTTTTGCATACAAAATAAATTTATACGCAAAGATATCTTATCCCCGCAAGAAAATAATTCGTAGGGCTTATACTTGCCCTAAGAAAATTTTTCCACATAAAATTTAGAATTATAGGTAAAGATCTCTTATCCCCCTGAAAAAATATTTCCTGGGGCTTGCACTTTCCTTGCAAAAATATTTCCCCATACAAAATTATAATTGTAGGCAAATGTCTCTTTTCCTGTAGAAAGAAGTATGTGAATTTGTATTTTCAGTAAAACAGTAATTTTGTAAGCATAATTATCTTTTTTTTTTTCTGCAGACAAACATTTTAAATATATTTTTATTCCACTTATAACATTATTGAGCTTACAATTCAAAACCAAGTTAAACACTCAATAAGAATTTTTAAGCTAAGTTTTTTCGCCAAGACTAGGCAATCAATTTTTTTATTAGTAAAAATTCCACAAGATATGTTAATTTGCCTAAAACTGTGTTTAGAGAATCGGACCGGATTGGTCTGATCGATAGGAAAAATTGGGAAGAGGAAATTAGGCGAGACACTGTTTATTGTTTAAAATATTGACAAACACGTCCAAAGGTAATTAAAGGCAAAGATTACACCTAAAGCCCATTAGCTCCCATACAATTACAGCCAAATTTTTATTCGGCGCTTTTCCTTTCACTGTTTTTTGGTTTTTGATATTTTCTTTCTTTCCTCTTTAACTTGTTTTTTGTCTCTTAATTAATGATTGAAATTCTTATTCTTCCATGAGTTTTCAATTAAACATGACTTTTTACATTAAATTAAATAGTAATATAAATGTAACATTTTAATTTTGGTGTGACTTTCTATAGGGATATTTAGGCTTTTAAATCACAAGTAAAAAAAAAAATTCCAAAAATACGTGCATATATTGTGGCAATCCAAATGCTCTACTTTTCCCTTGCAAAATATGGGATGATGTAAAGCCCATTAGCTTCTAAACCAGTTGTTGGGCCATGTTATGTTTATTTATTTATATATGTCTTTTATTGTTATTTTTTTGACAGGATTTATTTTTATTACTATTATTATTAATTATTAATTCTAAACCAGTTGTTGTTATTAATTGTTATTCACCTTCTACTTATTTATATATGACTTTTAAGCTAAATACTAATACAATAGTAACTTTTTAATTTCTATTTAATTACATGTAAGTTTCTTATATGTGACTTTTAAATTAAATAAAACATGTGAGATTTTAAGGGCTAGATTTATTGATCGAACATATAAAAATTTAAATTAAAAGTCACATTTTACTAAGAATTTAGATATACAAAAGGTCACATTTAACTTAAAAAGTTCCACATAGAAAAATTAACATATAGAATAATTGATTGATTAAAAATTACGTTTAATTAAAAAATCACATAGAAAAATAAAAAAGTCACATTTAATGGCCGTGTTGATTGACACTTTTTTTGTTTAAAAGTCATATAAATCAAAGTGGAAAAAACTCACATATATACAAATTAAAAAATCATATTTAAAATTCGTCATGAAAAAGTCACATATAAAAATTCAAAAATCACATTTCAAAGTCACATAGAGAAATTAAAGTTATCACATAATTATATAAAAAGTCACATAAAAACTAAAAATGACATTTAAAAGGTGCATATTGGTTTTCGTGAAAAAGTTATAAATAGAAAAAAAAGTCACAAATGGAAATTAAAAAAGTCACATATAGGTTGTCTTATAAGAGTCACGTATAAGAAAAAGTCACAAATAGATTATCTCGTAAGAGCCACACGTATGGGAAAAAAGTCACATATATAGAAATTAAAAAGTCACATTTCAAAGTCACGAATAGAAATGTCACATTTTAAAATCATGTATGTTTAAGTCATTTGAAAAAGTACGTCCATATAAAAAGTCACATATAAAAATTACCATGTC